>JAPMAF010000608.1:0-13664 GCA_026537445.1 Silvatares holzenthali | reverse complement strand
TATGCTAACATTCCATTTGATTAGATGTTTAATTTGTCAATAAAAGTATTAAGAAAACTGGAGTAGCCGCTCCACGCGAATACGCGCCCTGCAGCCATGACGGCGCAAAAGCTACTATTTGTCTTGAGTCGTCTCCTTTTGAATCCTTCTCACAAGCTACTTACTGGGTGACCTCTTCTGGTAATGGGTATTACGAGAGTCTATGTACTAAGCGGCTATATTTACATCTAATTACTTAATATTTCGTCGTCATAAATCTAATATTGAAAAAATATATATTCGGACGTATTAAATAAATATTCTTTAGAAGTATCGGCCCTTGTTACATTTGGGGGATCTTCACGATGGCCCTGCCTTTCTATTTGCGTCAACACCGGAAAGAGGACTCCCTTCCGTTCGTGCTCATGCCCCGCCCCGCTCCCGCCCCGCTCCCACCGCCCCTACAATACACATCTACAATACTCGTACATGTGCGCAATAACTTAAGAAGTGAAAACACACGTGTGTATCTTCTTATTTCAGTGTACTCTCGCACACATTATATATTCGGTTTGAGTGTGTGCCCCGCCCCGCACACACTCAAACCGGAAGAATATTAAAGGGAGTCATTGTAACAGACCTAAATCACGACTTTACTTATTTTTTTACAACAAAATACGTTATATTTACTTAAACTTCAATCAAATGTAATCTTCCTATAGTACTGTTTACATTATAGCATTTATTTATTTATGAATAATTTTATAGCGCTATTTCGTGTTACAGTATCATTCTTAAAGCGCTTTACAATTTTTACCTAAAAATGTGAGTTTTTGATCAAATATTTGGTTTTATTGGAGAATGTGATAATTCCTGAACTCAGTATATTAAGAATCTCATATATTTATTTCGTCAAACATCCAAAGCTCTTCTTAGGACTGTCGTCAATACGGCTAAAATGTACTGCATTGACGACATCGATCAAACAAATATATCAGATTCTAAAAGTACTTAGTTCTAGGACTACCAGAGTCAGTCAATCCAATAACCTTTTCTGTATAATATCTGCCTAATTATATGATATCGAACTAATTAAAAATCGAGCATTCTCCATAGGTAGATTTGTAGCGTACAACCAGCTACCGCAGTTAATTAGATGAACATACTACCTAATCGAGTTCAAGAAACAACTGAAATCATTATCTTTTGAATAAGTTTCTTATATATCCAAACAGTTCTTCAAGGTTCTCAGTATTAAAATCATATTTAAGTTGTGATATGTATGAATTAGTATTTCATCAGGTGCTTCTCGTCATCTCGATTCTGGCTCTAACTTCACAAACAGTCACCGTTTCCATACATCATTTAGGCAACATCCAAGTATCGGAATCGCAAAACTCCCTCGATAGATTCATCATCTGTAGTAATATTGGCATTACCCATACCCACAACAAACTTTGTCTTCTAATTATTGATTTTCAGACCAAAAGATACGATCAAAAGAATTTGCGAGGCCCATTAGATATTGAAGATCACTGAAGGGCATTATCTGTTTATGTTAATTGTTTTACCGTTAACCTTAATTCCTTTATCCGATTCATCTAAGGCGTGCCGGAAAACGAACTCCAGATACAAGTTATTTATTTATTTATTTTACGGATAACTTATAAAGCGGTGTTTTCGTGAGAAAATTACCTCAAGAGAGAGCACTGTACATTTTTACTTAAATATTTTATAAACTGAAGTATTATATGTATTATATCATAAGCATGGAAGTTCCGATTAGTAGTGCAGACAACTGCAACTGGTGAGACGTATAATCCAGAGGTGTTTGGCTTC
The DNA here is from genome assembly GCA_026537445.1 of Silvatares holzenthali. Classification (NCBI taxonomy): domain Eukaryota; kingdom Metazoa; phylum Arthropoda; class Insecta; order Trichoptera; family Pisuliidae; genus Silvatares; species Silvatares holzenthali. The sequence continues at coordinate 11,846 of JAPMAF010000608.1, read as the reverse complement.
AATCAGCATGCATGTTTCTCATTTGACTACTGTCTTGATATCATTTTACCGTAGTATTTTCGGCTACTATTGGTTTGCTTTTGGTGTGGAGATTCAGTGTAACTGATAATGGCAAATGGCAATGATCCGGAGAAATTTGAAAGATTTTTTTGGTATGCACTCATTATAAAACACAGCAACATGGATTTGAAATTGTAAACGTTTTAAATTAACCGTTGACTAATAGAGAATATACATTATTAGAAATCTGACACTTCACTATGGTTTACATTTTACTATGGGCACTTTACTTGTGGACAACAATGCACTGGGACCAGATGTTGTAAAAACCTTAAGTTAAACCTTAACTAACTTAACCTGTAAGTTAAATTGTAGATATGAAAGAATGCAGGTATATTTCATTCATTCTTTGGTGAAAATGGAAATTTATAGAAACATTAAGAAACTCCCAATTCTTAAAGTATTCGTCTTTAAATACGAATATATTTTTGTTTTTTTTTCAGATTCGATGAGAGCAGACTTTCCAATGGCATGCCCATCAATTTCAGAAATATAACACTTCAGTTTGCTTCAAATCTACTGTTAACTATGTAAGTTTTTTAAATTGATGTTATATATATTCGTACTCTTATTATCATCGATGCTTTTATAAAATTATTCAAGTCTAACTACGATGCTTGCTTATGCGTCAGTGATGTCAATATGGCATTGGGTAGCAGTGCTATTATTATTTTATATGTCTTTAAATCATTTTCAGTCTATCTATATCCGCTGCAGGACAAAAAATCTCCTTACTTTCCTCCACTTCTCCAATTACGATACCTGTCTCATATCGGTGTGTGATTCTAATGTCATCCATTCCTGGCTTTAATGTTCGTTCCTGAGGTGTCTTATAATTTCATGGTCTTTATTCTAACAGTCTCTTCATCCATCTATCATTTGATTTTCGACCAATATGACTAACGCATTTCCATTTCGACCAAGCAAACCCTTCAATTACACCATCCACCTTTGTTTGGCTACATATTTAGTGGTTTATCTTCTTGTCACTCAGCAATTTTATAGTCATAGTATAGTCATAGTATAGTTATAGTCATAGTAACAGAATGATGTCTATTCTGACTACATCATGTGCACGATTCATTTTTTTCTGATTGAAATTGAATATTTTTTTTATTAAAATCGAAACACCCATTGTCTGTCTTATGGGATCATCGTTACTTTTATCCATATTTGATAGTAACTGAAACTGCTTTATTAACTTTATCGAAAATCACACTGGGCAGTAAGTAGCAACACCATTGACCTTCCTGGGATTAGATAAGGCAAATGAGGAACCCACTGCGCTATCCAATCTCTGGGGTCATCAGGATAAAAAAGGTTCGTAACAGGAGGTGACGAATGATATCCAATTACCAGGACATCATAATAAGGCAGCATATCGTTTCTCTCAACGTAAATAATGTGCGTCTACATTTTGCGCGCGAACGCCGAGAGATTCCTTATTCAAAACGATACACTTCCTGTCTGCCCCCCTCCTCAACGTTCCGCATGACGTCACATCCCATTCATAATACCAACCGACCTGCCACGCACACATATACGGGCAGTCCCACACACAAGGAGAACTTACATACTCTAATGAGGTCAGTGCACGTACATTTTTCTCTCGTAGTATTCTGGTCGCCTGGTAAAAAAATTCTTGGGTTCCTTTGCATCTTTCGAGACTTGAAAAGTATCTAAATAACGAAATAAAACAAGTCAATTAATTCATTGCTGAGTTTTTAAGTAAAAGTTTTACGTAAAAGTTACTCCTTAAAAGAAATTAAACCCTGACATTTGAACAAACCTATATTTATTATATTTTCTCGACATACAAATTACTTAAAAGAAGAAGTGATTTCCCACGAAAACGGCTCTATATAAATCAGCATAATATTCATGTCAATAATAACAGAAATAAAATAAAAATATTAATTTTTATTTAGTTATTGCATATTTTTTTTATATGGTATCCAACTCTCCACGCTATTATTGTAAAAATATATTGTAATAAATTGTAGTATTGTTTTAATAATAATTACCAAGTGCCCACGTTATTTTTAATTTTGCTAGTTTCTATAAAATCACGACTGGAAGATGAATGAATGAACTACTAAATATTTTTATTTGACTTTCGACTTCTCTTTAACGGGATCTTGCTTTCCATGAGTGGCCTTCTTTAATTACATTCAAAATGTATAAGAATTTTTAATTATTATCATGCATAGGTATATACATTCATTACATACATTCTGTGTTGAGATTTTAAAATGTCAATTAGTGACAATTCATATTTTGCAAGAAATGAACAATTTTACAAATCTCACTTATGGTTGAAATTATTTGATGAGTAATCTTTATTTCTATATCTATTTAAACAGTACTTATTAGCACCAATGAACAACTTGAATAAAACAAGACACGTAATGCATAGAGGAATAATAAATAAATATTTATTTATTTACACAGTGCTTATTAGCACCAATGACTAACTAATCTAAAACAATAATTACAATAACAATAAAAGGAACAGAAAAGATAATAAAAGTAATAATAATAACAATAACACGAGCAATTTATATGATGATAAAGGGAGCTAAAATAATAATAATCACAAAATTAAATGATTTATAATAATACCTGAAATATTTAAAAATTATTTGAGAAGCATTTTAATATTTTAAAACAATAAATTTAAAGTCTTTAATAGTGTAGCCCAGGGTAGATGGTAGGTGTCAATGTCACTAGGTAATTCATTAAATAACCGAAGGGCCTTTACTAAAGGCAACTGATTAACTGCACTGGTTCTGGCATGTGGAATATGAAATAAATTATGATTATGTGCACCAGAATAATTAGAGGGAGCAGAAAAACCAATACGCTCCAACATATTTGATTGAGAATTAATCCACGAATAAGAAGTATGAAATGATGCATCAAATTTAATGATCTCCAAGTTTGAAGGGAATGAAAAGATAACATTCCATACAGAAAAAATGCAGGAAAAAAATATTTAGATGTGGGATGGAAAATTCTGGAGAATGAAATATCTATGGTCCTCCGGTTAAGGGTAGAGCATACGTTTCACCACCCTATCTTATTAAAAAACTGCCAGAAAAAACATGGAAAAACGATCTTCTAATAACATAACATGAAACGTTGTTTGGAGGTGAACCATGGGCAGAACAGAGGGAAATGAATTCCAAAGCTTATGATGATTATTATGGTGATGTACACAGTTTTTTTTAATTTCGTTTATGACAGCCCTTGTCAGTTGGCCAAAAAACTCTTGTAGATGATGTCTTGAGTCATTTCGCAGTCTGTTGAATAGAAGTAGCTACAGTATTGTGCAGTACATTGAAGTACATATCTCCGTGTCACCGATCCGTCTGCATCTATTTATATAAGGAAGAATATATTTCTATGATACTTGGCACGTGTCGACGTAAAAAATAGTGACGATGTTAGTCATCAGCCTAAATGTATTTTTGGCAAAACGGATGGAGTCATAGACCCTCCTATAATGCAACCGGAAGGCGACATGCTGACAATGCCACGAGCCATCGCCAGCGATACAGAGAGGCGTACTTTTAAAAAATATATGTAATATTCCATACAAATTACATATTATGGACTTGGAAAAAATTTAAAAGTCATTTTCTTAAAAATATATAGTTTTGATAATCAAATTTTACTAATTCCATACAGTATATTATGTACCTACTGTTGTAGTTTACACTATTCAAATTGTTTGATTGTGGTCGGAAACACAATCCGGAATATTGGTTAAATGTTTTCTTTGTGTCATAAACGCAGTCGAACTCTGTCTACTAATATGGACAAAAATGCTTATTTCACGTAGCGTATACGGAATTACCAGGCGCTCCCCGTCTCCGTTAATTGAATGTAAAAATCTGTAGCATCGTTGGGGATGTTTATAAAACACTTTAAATTGTTTGTGTTTTTTATCTCCAAGTACACATACTCACACACAGGATGACTCATGCCCTTATTCATGCTAATATGTTCAATTCATTTGTAAAAAACAATATTTTTGTTTTTAATCATTTTTTTCTTATTGAATTTTTACTATTGAAAAGTGTTTCGGCTCTGGTCGCGAATGGGTTAATCTAATCCTATATGTACGAGTAAAAAAGTTGTAATGTCATTATCCTATTTGACTCGTTGGCTAAAAAACTCATTTCCATATTTGTAATAGAAACTTGTATTGTTATTGCGCGTTTACTTTATAACATTGTTATGTAATATTTGACTTCTACTATTAAACAAAGATACCTTCACGTTAAGCCTTAATGGTTATTGTTGTTACTTTTGTCACAAACTACACGTGTTTTTATATTTATTTTGTTTTAGTCGTAATAAACTTCTATACAACCAATACAACGTTTTTTCATCCAATACAACGTTTTTTTTTATTTCCACAAGAGAATAACTCTTCTTATTGTATGCTACTTCCCTATTTAATAATATCCTCGCATACTTAATAAACTTAACATTAGCTTAAAACTATATACTACTACTATTCCGCATTACTCCACTTGAGTTTAGCAACCATTACTTACTAACTTAATCAGTTTGGAACAGCTTTTCACGTGGTGTAGTAGAGTCACAGTACATTTTTATATTAATCCACACATTCATCCCAATTCGAAAATGTTCAAGTATCACTATAGTTTTTTGTTTGTTTGAGACTAGATAGGTCCCTTGAAAACGCCGAAGTCCGACCAAGGATATTTGATATTTGAAAATATTCATAGTAAAGAAAATTTATATCCAAATAGGTAAGTACTCGCATCGTTTAAAGTAGTAATACATGTTTCACCGCTATTATAGTGGTATATATATATTGAACAGAATTAATTAAAATATATTTAATATTTTAATAAATTCTGTTTGATATATATACCACTAATAGAATTTTTGTATTTTGCACTTCTGCGTATTATTATAATGCGAAATATTTAATATTGTTTTTATATAACATATTATTGGACTGTATCTGTATTAATAAAACGTTTATGTTAATCTACGTTAACAAATGACGTGGTTGTGGTGTTCTGTGAATCTGTTATTATTTTGTGCAGCGACAACGAACAGAAGAGCCATGTTTGTCATCCTATAAATATTATAAAGACGTTTTAAATATTTGCATACAATAAAACAGTAATCCACGGCAAATATTGTTTCCAAAAAATTAATCAATCTTGACAGCAGCCACACTTATTTAATTTGCTTTAACAACTGTAATAGATATTATTGTTCTATATTAAATGAATAAATAATAGTTGTTTGCCGTTCGCTGTATGTGCTGTGTTCAGAAGTGGTCTCAACTTGCACCTGATGTTAAAAGTACAGAATTTTCAATGTGGCTTTAGAAGTGGCCGAATGTCATGTGATTTTGGTTTTCAGTAGAAGAAATAGTAACGGATAAAACATTTATCCAACAAACAGTCAATGGTAGCTCCGAGCTATGCCGATAAAGAATAGTGAAATCATAAATCATGCGAAATTTCCAATTCTATATCCTCTCTCTACTTCTTATTTTGACTGTCCAATATTAAATAATATGTTTAATTTAACATATATGTACTTACAATGTCACTGTAAAGAATAATGCTGTAGTATTTTAAGAGCCGAATTTTCAATCGCGAGATAAATTTCGTGTCGAATAAGTGCAATCAATTTTGTGTACAGTATTGAAAAATAGAATGCACTTATTCGATACATCAAATTTATCTCGTGATTGAAACATCGACTCTAAGACCGATACTCTTTGATGAAGGTTAAAAAACACTTTCCAATGCAAATTTCCACATACTTTTAAGCCCCGACTCTAACCTTTTATATAGATCAGAAACAATAACTTTAATCGCACAGCCCTGTCACAAACTGCTGATAACAAAATATGGAATCAAACACCTTTGGAACAGTATTGAGACACAAATAGTGAAATAGTGGGTTCCCGGTTAAACAAATGGTATACATAGCGGTGGCCCCAGGAACCTCAACCAAAGAAAATACCTATGGATGATATCACATCAAGATTAGAGAGGAGAGACGAATGCAAAGTGATGATGATTATTTATAAGTATTATTTAATAACATTTAAGCAATGTGGAAGAAGCCACGCTCAGTTGGACATTGTTTTCTAAGAAACTTATCTAGCAGAGTAAATACTTACTTTTTGGGGAACGATCTTATGAAATATGATTGTCACACAATGAGACGAAGGCAGTGGTGTAACCCTCAGCTCGATATGTATCCAGACGCGATAAATTCATAGTTTGACGTGAAAATTATTTCGAATTTCGCGTGTTCAGTATTATTGTATGATAGCACCGTCGAGACGCCCCGACACATGCGCACTTAGCACAAACACCGTCTCACACTGCGTATCAAAAAAAATAAATGTTTAATCAGTTTTATTTGACGGCCGCACGTAGCAGGCGTTTCAAATCAAAAGGCAAATTATATTCAAGGAACGATCAATTATTTGCGAAAAATAAAATCTGACAGGTGGAGGTTACCTTTTGCACATGCCTGAAGTATACAGGTGTACAGGTGTACCGGTGTACCGGTGTACCGGTGTACCGGTGAGGACTCCATATCTCGGGGGAGATTCTAGATAGCCGGCTTGTACCATATACGGATACGAGTATTGTAATATGAGGTCTGGTACTTTAACGTAGAGCGGGTTTTCGGTAAACGAATCGCCAAACATGAACTACAATATGTTTGCATCGCACGGAGACCATATTTCGTCACTCTAATGTATCGAACAATTAAATACCGCTGGAAAATGAATATCATTACGAAAAAATATAGCCTTCCAAATCTCACTACAAAACAATTGTTTAGTTAACCCTTACTTAATTTACTGGCGAGACTTCCTAAGAAGTTAAATCACCATAAAAATAAACATCATCAATAAATTACCGTTAAAAAAAAGAAAATTTTGAAATAGCAGATATGAAAATGTGTCAATAATTATACAGTTTTGTGTGAATTTCGACATACTAGTTCATGCGGCGCTCGTATTTAAAAACTGCTTTGAAACTGAAATTATGGAAATAAATATTTTTTTATGTTGTAAAGTATGTTTTAGCGTTTATTTTGTATTTAATTTATGGTAATCTATATTTACAACCTAAATGCATTAGTAATAATAATTTTAGTTCGATATTTTTTGCAGTGAGCTTAAACCTGGTGTGGTTTTTATTATTATGTTAGTTGCTACGTGATTCTTTTTTTCGCTTCTTAATTCATAGCGTTAAAATATGTTATTACCAAAGATATCAAGAGAGTATTTTAATTCTTTAATAATCCTAAAATAAAGGAGTTAAAATCCTGTTGAGTTAAAAAAATTATATTCAATTGGTTAAATACGAAAATTCGTTTAATTCATTTCGTCTGTCCTTAATCTATATTTTACAGAAAAATATATGTATGAAAAAGAGATCCAATCGCTTACAATGGTTTCAGCAGATACTGTATTGAGACGTATCTAGTAAATGTTAATAAAAAAATAGTTACCGCACAGTGTCAAAAATACCTAAAAGATTTTAAAATTCGCATCATATTGTAAAAATCTACTAGGAGAACGTATGTGAATAAAGATATCTGAATTGATTCCCCCTACTCTCGTATTAATGACGATTTCTCAGTGCTGTTTCGAGGTCTCCACATTACGTAGTTACAGCATTATGTACCGTAATCTCCTACTGTTTCTGTTTTCCGAGTGGAGCTCGGCCTTGATGGCTCTACGCAATTCCGCACGATTCTCCGATTACGGGAGAAATTACGCCGTATTAAATGTATACAAATGAATGTCAATAGTTACATGGTCAGACAACCGCTCCACGGCCAAAGTTTACGAATTATGCAACATATTGGGCATATTGTTAAGGAAGCAACATTTCGGATATACATATTATTATCATCTAAGAAACTTTATGTTTCTCCGATGTTTTGAGGAAATTAACTTGATGTGTGTCATGATTATATAATGAATCCTATATAATATATTCATGTAATTACGGTGATTTGGTGGCTAATCAAGTATACGAGTTTATATGTTTGAATTTCGCGTTCATGTATCTCCTAGCTACGAACAGTCGTCATTGCTGAATTTAAATTGACGAAGGAAATGCTAGCAACGTGCATTTCTCCTTATTTAACCGACTTCCTTTCAACACTTTCATTTCTCCGTAAGAAAACAGTTAACTTCTCACAATTCCACGGCACACCGCTCAGCGAGTGAGACTTCCTGAATAAAGGAATCAGTACGTGGAATAATTGTCTGCAATATGTTAAAGACAGCCGTAGCAAAAAGATGAAACATATAATTCTTCCTTAGAACTAAGCTCGTTTTTTTCTCATGATCCTTTCATTCTGGTTAGTAGCATATACTATGTGTATATTAGCGACAATTTTGATAACACACTTTGGTTTTAGATCCTAGTTCACACAAAGAATGTTTTATTTTTATTTGTTATAAACTTAGTTAATAATTGAAGATATATTATATAAGTAGCTCGTAATGTACATTTTATATTTCCTATCCTACAATCAGGAAGAATATTTGCGTGCATATTTTAAATCTCCTTTATTATATTGATAACAATTAGCACTCACAAATCACTCTAACTCTGCGTTTGTAAATAAAATGAATGATGAACAGTTTCGACTGTATAAAGTTGGTTCACACAGAGCGCAGCGCGTTGCGTACTGTTTGCTGCAGATTATTGGCTGTGCGGCGCACGAGTGGAGTGGCTGTGGCTGTGGCTGTGGCTATGGCTGTGACACGATGCGAGTGTAGAGTGAGTGTATTCGCGATTGATGCGATGAAGTCCCCGTTAGTTTGACCAGCCGGTGTGCGCGGAGCGGCCAGTTTAATAATAATTGTTCCAGAAATAACACCTGGCATCTCACTGGTGCCAGTACTAGCACTGGTACTCTTTAGCGCTGTGCTCCTCTTCCTTTACTAACCTTTGCAGGAACATGACAATGCCACTATTCTCCACCATGTTAATACAGCATCTTCCTTAATTTCAGGAATACTTTAAAATTATTAACAACTTTCTTAGTTCCTGTCACCCTCGACTACTCCCAGTACGATTGTTGATCTGTTAGATAACTTATTGTCGTATATTTCGCAAAAGATTCGCAGGGTAACGACTGTTTGGTTATCATGGCGTGTTGTGACATTTTGTTTGCCGACGTCTCTGATCACATTGCAGCGTCCATCTTCAGGGCGAGTCTGTCATTGTGAAAAGTCAGCCTTACAACGTTAGCAAACAAAATGTCACAACACATAATTACCCAAAAGTTTTTGACGTGTTAGATAAACTTAGTTATAAATAAACTTTAGAGCTTAATACTTTTCTCGATGATATATGTAGCGAAACATCTTCATTTGATCATATTTCATCGATGCACTTCCTCTGGAACTACTATCGTTAAAATTTCCAACTAACACCAATTTCTCCAAGCTTTCTAGACCACCTCAATCATTAAATACATAAGTATGATAAAAGCATTTATATGGTTCCGAACCGTTTACTCTGAAGTTAAATGGAATGAATCAAAGGAAGTATTCGATATGTGACAACATCGAAATAGGTTTTGCATTTCGTAGACTGATGTAATTCATAGCATCGAAATATTGCCAAAAGCTGTAACTAATAGAGTTACTTGAAAAAGTTAACGTTTACTTTGGATGATTATGAAGAGGAAAATAGAGGACCGGTGCTGGTGTTATACAAACGTTTGAGTTGTGAAACATTCGATAAAGAGCTGGAGCATAAAGCAATGGAGCAGAGGAGCTTTGCTATCGATTGCCAATGTTGGTCGAGGAGACAACAAAGGTAAAGCATAGAAGTTTGACCAAAAAACTCGATGTGCTCTTATGTACGTACGAGTACGAGTATGACAGTTAGAGACTTGGCCCTTCAGCGTAATGTATTCGTAATATGTAATTTCTTTAACATTCTCATGGGAAGGCGTCGTGGATAGATATAATCATTAAAAGTAATGAATCAATTTGTTTTTAATACCAGATAGTCATCTAACCAAATAGCGTTATTCAGAGTTAGACTTTTAATTAGCATGTAGTAGCGGGAGATAATCAAATTATTTCGGGAATTTCTAGGAAGTGGTTAAAAGCGTGTATACTCATAGTTCAGATTTACAATATTTAATTACTGTTCTGCACATTACATCGTGCACGCATGATACTTTTTCATATGTAGATAGTCAGCTATATCATTCAAAGTAATTTTAAATTAAATTTTTAAAATACTCAGGATTCATTGATGCAACAAAATAATTACACTGTAAAAAATAAATAAACTGTAGGAAATCGAATAATGTTATGCGTTGAACTAATGTACAGTTTATCCAATATAGTTTCTATGTCCGTGTGTTTATGTATCTAATATTGAACATCGATCTCAAAGCAAACAGCCCGGAAGAAGTCTAAGGTGCTCAAAGGAGCAATCGATAAGGGTAGCAGAAGGATGCCCATACAGAGAAGACAAGCCTCTAGGAAGCTGGATGTGTTGTATAGAGCTCGGAGATTCTTTTCTGAATCCCAGCTACTCTTCGAATTATAGGTGTCCAACAATTGAGTTTGTTAGTCATCTTTGGTCCGGAGCTCCCAAGTATCTAAAGAATCTCCTCGACTCACAGAGGCGTGCAGTTTGTTTAATAAATAATCCAGCACTTAATGCTTTCAAACTTTAAAGCACAAAAGAAAGGTCGGGATAGTCTGCTTGTTTTATTGATATTTTCATGAAGATGCTCTCGGGAACTGGCATCACTGATTTCTCGGACCGCTGTGTTTGGCAGAGCTACGCGTTTCGCGAACGCCCGTCACCACTTCACAGTTGATATTGAGTGCATGAGAACTGATAGATTATCTAAATCTTTCTTCTGTGAGACGGCCCGGCTGTGGAATGACCTTTCGTTGTCTATGTTTCCACTTACCTATAAAATTCTTACCTCTTCAATTCCCGCGTTTATTCTGCCCTATCCGTAAGTCTTCCTCATCCCGCATAGTGTCTGATGTTATAGGCCTGCTTCGGTGGTGCATTCTATGCGGAAATACTTAAAAAAGACATCCTTTCCAGAGTGACTTACTCATCAGATCAGAAGGCAGAATTGTATGTACAGATACAATATTTTATAACTATCTCCAGTGGGACCCGAATAGCGGACAAGGATAGTAACGCCTTGTTCCTTACTGTTATTTACGATGAAAGATAAAAATTTAAAGACCACAAGGGTGCAGGGGTGTACCGATGTATGTAGTATGATAAACAGAAGCAAGCAAGGGGAGTTGCTTTCATTAAATACAATTAATGGGTTGGCCGCCCTGGTTCTGGTTTAAAGTTAGAATGCGGAGAAATTTAAAAAATATGTGCTAACGGATACGAAAGTACTTCAGGGCAAATAAACCAATGCAATCTAATATTTTAGGATTGTGAGTTGACCTTTGAACTCTAAATTTAAAAGAATTAAATAATACCCATTCATTTTCATTGGCGGAACACCCTACAGTTTTTGTTTATAAATTGATATGTGCCGATCATAAAACTCTCCTTGTAGTTCAATGTGTAAACTAGTCGAGTTTTATTTATAATTTAATTTTTCCATACTCAGAAAGTTCACGTTTCTTATTATAATAACAAGACTTATTATAATAATAGTTTATTTCCATGCCCCAGTGCTTTTTTGGGTTCTACAAGAACGTGTGTGTGTACAAAATAATGAAGTTTTTAAAT
>JAPMAF010000607.1:0-13666 GCA_026537445.1 Silvatares holzenthali | reverse complement strand
GTCGATTCATGGATCGCTTCAAAAGATGTCGAGTTCTACCAACGCGGAATCCGTATGCTGCCTGAAAGATGGGAAAAGTCGTAGCTAACGATAGCCAGGACTTTGAATAAAATCCAATGTTCCGTTTTTTCTCAATAAAGCCTCAAAGTTTGAAAAAAATTCTTTAAAACTTATTTGTACTCCTAATATATACTAATAGTTGTATTTCGTAGCGGAAAATGGCTTACCCTTTAAAGTAGTTCATCAACTTAGCCATTTTTTTATTTCTTCATAATTATTAAAATTCTATCGATCTGAACAAGTGATTATTGAATGGTGCGATGTCTGGTAAATATGGCGGGTAAGGTTAAAAACATCCCATTAGTGTTATGGATGGTCACTTTTTTCAATGTGTTATTGTAAATGCAATGTTGTTGGTAAAATTGGGCAGTTATGGCTTGGTTCTATTTTAATAGCTCTTCACACTTATTTATTTCTATTTTATTTGTAAAATTTTATCAACTAAATATTTTTGTTAGATATCAAAACTTCAACATAAACCCTTATGCAGACATTAGAAGTTAGAAAATTACATAGTTCAGCAATTGATCGCCAGATGGAGTAAATTAATTCACATACTTAATATGGTTTCTGTATAAATGTTTGTTTTTTTTATCCCAAATATGAGTGTTATTGTGTGGGATGGTTGTTACTATAGAATTGATGATGGTTATTTTGGGTGCTAACACTTCTGTGAAGGATCTAACAAAATTAATGTATCCATTGCTACTAACCAGATAATTGCACTCCCGTGTGCCGCTTCATGAAAACTCCCGAACGTCATCGGTTAAGGACTAACTCCGGACCTGTATTGCCAATAGTAACCATTCAGTAAGATATTTTACTATACAGACTGTGTCATTTGTATATTGTGTGCCTTATTTGCCCAAATTGCAAGTTTTAGCTCTGATTGTAATGTAGAATTTGTCTATCTAATATTTTACCCGTTTTTATCGACATTCTTTAAATGTAGTGTTGAACATGACTGTGAATGTAAATATCTTTTTTTTGTAAAATTCTCTGAGTGTTTTATATATTGAATTTACTAATTAATATAATTTACTAATTGGTATTTTTCCATTAAATATTTACATTTATATATCTATTTTGATGCGCATGTTTTCTCTTCCTAATGTTGCTGTTATGCTATCTACATTTTTTCATTACCTTAATTCTTGTGCTTTTTAATGTTTTATTATGAAGTATTTCAAATGATTTAGACATCTTGTAAAAAATCATCCTTAAATATTTATCGTTTCTTTGTATTGGGTGTGAATTACATTTTATTGTCCATTCATTCCTAATATGCTCTTTGCATTTTCATTTCATTCATCCTTCATTTAATTTTGAATATAACTTACAGGTTATATATTCATATGGTATTCTATATAATTATAATAATTCATACAAGTCGCTTATGATTTCATTCCACAAGTAATAAAATATTTATCTAGTATCTCTCTGTATCAACTGAGTTGTGGCTAACAGTTGTAATATAATTATAATATTTACTCTATTTAGTAATGTGTCATAATTATCTTACTCTGCATGTTTACTACTTTCTAATTAAAATCGATTTTATATTTCTTTTCACTTTTTTGGTTACTCAAATTATGTTTGAAATAAAGTTTCTTATATTGTATACATTCGGTATTAACTTGATGAGTAATTACTTTACATTTTTGTTATTTAAAGTATTATTTACACTTATATCTGTTTTTCCTTTATTAACTATCACTAGAGTTTTCTAATTGTGTTTAGATTTTTAAGTAAAGAACCGATATGCGTCATACCAGATTACTCTAGTGATAGTTTAAAAACATAGTTATAAAAAATTGCATATTCTATGTTAATACAAGAAATTTGATAACAAAAATGGAATCTAATGTTTGTTATATTAAGTACCGTGATTCATACAGTGGACACTTCAATGATCATAATTCTCAGTCATGAGAAAATCAACTGAAGAGAGAGAGAAAGAGAGAATAGTTGTAAGCTTTCACAACCAGATCGGAAGTTAAAGACTGTTGGGTCATATTGTGACTATTTGCCAACTTTTCGATTCATATTGCTGTGCCCTTTTTCAGGGTTTCTGCATGTGTGTGCCATTTCAACTGATATTCATATTGACAAGGAAACTTGATTCGTTTCCAGATGCAATGCGGGCTTGTGATGGGCCAGCAGATTAATTATCTGTTATTATTATATTATTATTTTTTCTCTTTTGTGTACTAGAGACTATTATAAATGTGCCATGCAGTTGGATAAACAGGCAATAGCACTAAAACCTAATCCACACTTACATACTTTAAGCAAACAAAACCATTTTGTATTATATTTATAAAAAATGTTTGATATATAATATAATAATAAAATATGGCAGAACCATCCATTTGGGTCTGTAACATTCATTGCAATCGCAAATGTGAATACTGTAGAAGGGAAGAAACTGGTTATTTAATTCTTATCACGAAACATGGATAAATTCATTTCATGTGGCATAAAATTGTGTGGATTAGGGTATAAACAACATTTTGTGAGCAAATGTTTTAATACTTTTTTGATTGTAGGTCCCCCACACGCGCCACCTTCCTCGATAGTTGCTAAGATAATAGAGAGGATCAGCAGCCGCGAGGATATTCCGGACACAGCCGTCTACCCTTCCCAACCTCCTGCAACAGATATAGACACATTCTGAGTTACCATTTCATTGTTAGACAATAATTTTTACATAGAACCCAGACTGAGGGAGTTACACCTTATGGAATGAGTATCTAATACAATATGTATATTGAGACTGTTGCCAACAAATACGATAACTAGAAATGTCTAACCTAAAAGCTATTGAAATGCAGTTATACCATATCCTTACATTGTTGTGTTTGTTAAATATTCTGCGAATTAAATGTATCATCAGCTCTAGCCTGGATCTTGGCTAAAAATCAAATGAATTTTGTTTGCAGTATATTTTCGCTTTGAGGTTATGTGATTACTTTAACATTATACATATTCTAAATTTAAGTCAACTAGAATATATTATTAATTTCGTCATTCAACCAAAACTACAAAATACTCATTTCGTATGAAACTCCCAAATTAAACCCATAGGGGCATTTTCCCTCTATAACCTTCCTTATTTTTATTTTTAGTCATTAAACATAATCATACCATCTGCATAATTAGAAATTAACAAAAGTACAATTTAAAAAAATACATGAATATGAAATATATTATAAATCGGGATATTTATTTATATGTTTTTTTTTTTATACTGAATGTACTTTTATGATTTGTCCATTAAACTGATGTTGTTCTCTCCTGCCGTATCCAGATTTACATACAATTCATGTTACATTTACATACAATTTGTGTTATTTAAATGTTTGTATAAAGTATAATGCATTATCTGCATACATTTATCATAAGCTTAGAAACACATCACATGTATATGTATTGCATAAAATTTAAAGTCTTTAAACCATTTTAAATAAATATTGATAATATTATGTTTCTATGTCTATAGCAAAAGTATGTAGTGTAATGTGGAATAAAGGTGCTTTCAAGTGTCCATACAATTGTGCCAAAGCTTCTTATTTGTATGGATACACCTAAACAAATGCAAAGTTTTTTCACATATCTAATTGATAGGATAAGAAATGAAAATATCAGTGAGGAATGCAAATCAAAAGTAACAATCATAAATATAATGAAAGTTGGATATTTGAGATGGTTTGGACATGTTGAGCGAATGGCAAATAAAAGAATCATAAAACAGATCTACAGTGCGAATATTAGTTGCAGAGCAGTGCGTGAAAGGCCTAGAAGATCTTGGCAGGAACATGTTTCTCAACTTCTTAATGGAGGCAATGTTAGGAGCCACAACAACCGTTGTGTGTGTATGAGAAGATGCAGGAATGTGGAGGAAGCAAGGGTTGTGTGTGGCGCTCTATTCTCTCTGCCTACCCATTTCGGGAAACGGTGTGATGTTATGTATGTATGTAATAATTGTTTACTTAACAGTCGGTTCAGATGAAATAAAGAGTGAGATAGCATCATGTGTCGGTTATATCATGTGCCGGTTATATTTGAGCAAGATAACAAGTGTATTTCTCAGAGTGTGCATCTAGACGTGATATGTAATTGAAATTTTTACATTTTTCAAAATCAAAATTTGTGTTTGAAATTTTATATAAATGTGTGAACATACATGCATACTTAATATATAGTGAAGTTACAAAAATATATGGACACATGAATGCGCCTTAAGCTTTGTACATTAATTTGTATCTGTATGAGAGTTGTATGTAAGTTTGAATGGGATTTTATATTATGATGGTGCCACATAATGGTACAAACACATTCTGACGTCCAACACTTAATAGTCGGTCGCATCGCATTTTTCAATGTTTCAATCATGCACCTCAAGTGTACAGCATCCAAAGTTAATGTTTGGGCTGCTGTCGGTATTTTTTACACAAACCGAAGGATATATTCTGATCGACCCGATACTTTGAACGTGTTTGTAGCATCATGAGACACTTTCCTTTAGATTAATTAAAAAAAACATTTTTATAATAATTTATTGCCATATTAATATTATGTAATATAGACAGAGGAGTATTTTAAATTAATTTATTGATTTTTTTATCTGGATAAATTATTGAAACAAATTATCAAACAAGGTTTGTGTTGCATCCATGTATGAACACCATATAGACTTTCAATAGTTACCATTCAAATAATTGCGTATTGTATCCATGTTTGTAAAATTGTATTTAGCAAAATTTTTATACAAATTATTTATCTGTTTATATTCACAGTTAGCATAACGTTTTGTGATAGAGATGCAACCAATATTTAATGAGTCCTGTGACTGATTTCGAAAAGTCCACAAATACGAAACATCGATTTTATTAATGTATATTTTAATTCTTTTAGCGGTAAATGTAAAGGAAGCGTTTTATTCATAGGACATTCTAAAGTAGACTATTGAAATGTTGTCACAGTAGTGTCGGTGTATTTTCAATCTTAAACTATTTAATTATTTTCAAATATATTATGTAATTATTGACATATCTTGAATATAAATCTCTATGTAAATTGACTACTTTATAAGTGTGGTAGAATTGAATGGGTGATCTATGGAATCAAATTGTCTGCAGCCTGTTACAGGGGTTGACCATCTTTTACTATGTCATTGCTACTTATCCACTACTGTCTACAATCCTTTTTTATGAGCAATATTACAATAAGTGGAGGGAAGTATGGCAAGGCCCACAAACAATTGAATTTTCAGACTAGAATGTGAAAGTGTAGTCAAAATGTTGAAGGAGCGTGAGGCTGCTCAAACTGTCAATCCACTTTTATTATTAAATCCTGGTTTCACAAACTCATTTAATTTTTCTCCAACCTTGCATCTAAAAATATGTCTATTTGGGTAGTTATATAAAGTTTTGCTGTCCTATCATTAAAAACCAATATATCTTTTCCATAATGAGCGTTATAGAGGCATGGGCAATAACTAAAAAGTTGATGAATAAAAAAATAATTTGCATAGACTTTGAATAAGCCATGTTCTCTGCCTTACTGTGAGATGATAAATTAAAATTTATGGGAGAATCAGAGTTCTTCCATCTTTGAATAAAAAACCTTCCTTATGATACTCTACCTTCCTCGATTATTTGCTTCCTGTAACTTCTTTAGAACAAGTCATCTTAAGGTCAAGACACATTTATCAGTGTTCTTCTATTTGTTTATTTCTTGGATAGTCTCATCACTTGACCGGCGATTTCCCATATTGATCCCAGGACTCATTGTTTGACATTGGTTACTCGGGGTTTGTTCATACATCACTGATCCACTTTTGTGTAACTCCTAGTGTTATTTTCCTCTAGCTTTAATAGTAGACGCTAGATGACAATGGACTAGATATATCTGGTCAAATGGAATGAAATAATTTATAAAGGATACCAAAAAAGTTATATTACGAATCACTTTTGCTTTGAGCTGTGTCAAAGGTTTTATTCATTGACGATACGATCATCACCTTCACTAGTTTTATTCAATGATTGTCTTCTCGTTTCCGTATATGCTCTTTCCCTGTATGCAGTAGACAACCTTTACTTGATCTCTTTAAGAATGGAAGCATTCATTCTTGCAACTTGTGGCATTTGAAGTGTATTTCATTTTTGTGTCATTTAGAACTTGTCCTAACTTTTTGAAGTTGCTCCGATTTGATTCCATAGATTTTAATTGTGCATAATAATATAGTGATCTGACATTTTAATATATTCCTCTATTTTTTTAAAACTATATATATTTTAAGCATAATATTAGTGCTAATGTGATCTAAAGACTTTTGTCATGGTGACATTTCTCATGTTTATATAGCCTAGCAAAAGAGGAAGAGGAATCCATTATCTTATTTTATTTGAATAATAGTGATACAACTATTATTACATTTCAACATCCAATATGAAAAGCCAACTTAATATGCAGGATCTAAATAATGTACAGAAATGTTACAACATACATATCAAATTAGTGCTGCAGAAGAAGTTTGATACCTGATATAAATGCTGCCATACTGAAAAATGTTATTTCAACATCTTATAATTTTTATCCTATATATTTATGTAACACTTTTTGTACAGAATAGGTACAGATGAATGATAGTCATCATGACCAAAGTCATCAGGCCACATCAGAACTTATAGAGAGACCTTCTATCTACTGTCGCATTGTAGTGATTTAAGTTTATTTTATTAGGGACCAAAATAATTTCACATTCCTTGTGCAAGTGAACTATTTATTATATTTGTATATAAAAGAATTATATTTTTTGCGTAGTGCAAGAATCTATCACAGACTGAAGTTGAATTTTGTTAGCAGATTGCACAATGGATATTTGTTTGCCGATTTTCTAACTCTATGCATAATTTTTACATTATCCAATCGGTAAGAATATGTGAGATGTTTTAAATTTTTTATTGTCTCAAGAAGATTTATATGTGTATTTCGTAAAATGTTTGGTAGTACAACAGTCTTTTCGATTATTGGAACAAGCTGTGTATTCATCATCATTGATGTTAGACCCTTCGTCATTACATTGGAAGATTTATCCTGAGATAGTATTTTTATTTGTGTGATCGCTTATGCACTAAACATAAAATGTATAATAGTGAGCTATTTCCAACATGACAAATAAGGCCAGTTGAATTGAAAATTCTTTTCAAACAATATCTGCTTTCAGACTTGATTCATAGTAGTATTAAGCGTTACACTGGCCAAGAATGCAATCTCCTCTGGAAAGAAAGAAAAATTAAATTCTCCAAGGAAGCAGAGCAGCCTGAGAGCCAGATAAAGCTTGAAGGAGTATTTAATAAAATCAAGTCGGTCAAGGATGCAATATTACATCAATATAAAATTAACAATTATAATATGAGGGTTTTTATAGTTGTGGTGGAAAACTAGTACCCCCTTTGTATATACTTGCACTGCATCTATAAACAAATTGACTTTCCTTTATAATGCACTTGCCTGTTAATATTATTTGCCTTGTTACCTAAATGAAAGATAAGCCATCAACTTTATGGCCTAAGGGTGCCAGAGATAACCTTAAGAATTATGAAATAATCAGAGATAACATATACTTTTATCTGAGAGACAGTTGCATGGATACAAATAGTTGACAGATTATTGAAAATGCTAAATAGCTGCTCCAAGAGGTTACAAAGTTCACATATCTACTTAAAAGGGCATGACAGGCCACAGCAAAAAACTTCAACTTATTGTATCTAATAGAAGGGTATTCATAAGATCACAGGTGTTCAGATTACTTAACTACTGTCACCCAAAACTTAAAAGGGGCAAATGGAACAACGATTGAATAAAATGAGCACTATTGAAGCTACAATTTTAATTGTCTTTTGACTATAAATCTTGTGAAAAAGTAATCTTGGTTAATTTTTTCTAATATTTGATTCATATTTGACCATGCAATCCAGTTACAGACTGCTAGTACACAATGGAACGGAAAATATGATACTTGGAGTAATATTGAGAGATAAGAAGAAAATGTTGCCCGAATATCAAATGATAGGTGGCCGAGGAGAGCGTAGAAATGAAAATAATGGAATACAAAAGACCTCGAGGCTGCTCACCAACAAGATGGATGGCTGACATTAGAACATTTTCTGAAAAGTGGGGAGGGCTATGAAAATGATTGAGATCATCTAAACTACCTTTAAATATGGCTCATCGAGGTAAATGCGGTCATTATTGAATATGATAGAAAAGATAGGAACAATATATTAAATTTATATGAACAATATTTTTTATGAATTTAGAGATATCGAAGATTGATCTGTTCTGATTTTGGAAAATTCTGTTGTATTTACATATGATAAAAGGCGTGTTTATATTCAATATATTTTTATTAAAAATATTGCTCAACGTCATACAATGACCTGTTATATACATTTTGTACAGATTCGCAATTTTTTCCAGCAATATTTATTATCAACACTGAGTGAAATATGTATAAAGTTACAAAGTAACATTTAATTTTTAGGTAAATATTATAAATATTCTAAGACTTAATACTTTCCATAGAGTTTCTATCAAAACTTCTTATGATACATAGATATTTCATGTTTTTCTTATACTTGTATATAAAGCATGTTCCAAAAAGAGCGGAAATTTAATTGGCATTAGATAAATTGCGTTGTTTTGACGAAATTTTTAATTACTATTAATCTTCTCACTTGTTTGTCAATCTTTTTCTACAAATTCAGATAGTCATGGACTTATTGACATGAACTTTTGCCTTTAAAAAACTTTAGAGAGAGAACTTCAACAGTGTCAAATTCCACGATTTAGGCAGTCATTTTGGTCACCCAAATGGGAAATATCATGCAATGCGTGGCAAGGGCACCATCATGTTGAAATCACCTATCTTCGAAATTCACATCATCCATTTTAGGCACAAAAAAATGTACAGTTCACCATTGACTGTGCATTCCCAGCAGTGTCTAAAGAAAATGGTTCAATGATGTCCACCACACCACCATGAGTGAAAATGTGTCGCTGATCATAAATCGGTAATCAACTCAGCCTTTGTGAATTGTTCGATTATTTGCTTCACAGTCAATAATCCTCTTCACTTTGATCATTTTGGTTATCAAAAATTGGGTATAATTTATGGATTTAGGAAGTCACATTTCCACCATTTTTAAAATAATGTAACAATAAAAACAAGTTGTGTCATATTCGACATTACTATTGCAATCTATATTCAATAATGATGGACTGCCTATTATCTTCGAAATGTCATTACGATTTTGGCTCAAAGCACATCAAAAACTCATTTTAATTTTCCGCTCTTGGGCATTCTTTAATATGATATTTCAATTCTATTTTAAAGTATTATAGTTTTTCATGCAAACATAACACCAATAGAGTGATGAAAACTACTTAAGTGAATAGGCTTATTAGCAGTTAAAAACTCAATATTGTTATATGTCAATTGTGTTGTATATTTCGAAGTAATTGTTGCATTTTTAGTTTATTTTCTATTAGAGGTGTGATTTAATTTCATCTAAACCAAAATTAAGTCAATCGGGCCCTATTTAGCAGTTGTTTTGTTCAATACTGCTAGACTGGAAGATTCTGTAAACAAACCCCTTACCTCATTCCAAAATATAGACTGCATACAAGTAAGAATGAGCAGAAGCGATGAGACTGGAAGAACCATTCATACAAACGTATAACAGTTCTTTAAATCTTCCACAAAGACAGTAGGTCTTAGTGTTATGTAGTAATTGGTCATAAACTGCAATCTCTCCGGTTCACCTTAAGCTAAATTCAGAGTACACATTTCTGGTGCTTATCTTCTCTTTGAGATGGAAGGAGAAAAAGGGCAAAGAAAATTTAATTCAACCCACCTACAGTGGGTTTAAAACATTCTAAGAATAGCCCTTCCATGTTCCATGTTCTCATTATATCTTTTTATTGTTAACTGGTGTAAGAGAAATTATTCAGTTTCTAATAATATTAGTTCTTCACTATAGAGCTTTGTTTTTCCACACAATGAAGAAACCCTACTTTTCACATCGTGCAGTAAACTAATCAAATATACTTTGCTTTCCATTGTATGAGTAATTTATTTTTTTATTACACGTGTAAGTACCCATTTATATATCCTTTTCTATTTAATGTTTTTCTTTTTATGTTATACTGCACATGAGACACCATAATATTATCACATATCTGGGTCTGTAACATTAAGTGCAGTTGCGCATATAAATGCTCTGAGAGAGTGTGCAAGAGAGAAGTCCTGATATTCAGTTCTAATTATAAAACACAGAACGATGGTATTGCTCCAGAGTAATACAAGATCTACCATTCTTTACTGGTCCAAAGATATATAAATATATGTTTTTGCTATTTTCGATTTTTTAAATATATAGTGGTTAGGACACTCAAGTAATGAACTGGAAATCACGAGTCTGAATTGAGGCAAATTGAAAAATTTAAAAATGATGCAATTTTCGATTCAAATTTAAGAATATGTGTATTTAAAAATCAAAAATAACAACAACAAAAAAAGCATAAATATATTAACTCTAAACTGGTAAATAGTGGTAGTAGATCTTGTATCATCTGTAGTAATATCATAGTTCAGTATTGTATGCTACATGGAATGAATTTATCCATGTTTCGTAACTAAAACTGAATAATCATGTATTCTTTCCTCCTACTACACAGAATTGACATGTGTAAATACTCTGATTGTTACATACCCAAATGGATGACGATGCTATGACATTACATTACATTACAAAAAAATACAGCTTTATTTTTATTCTCGTGGAATTTGCATATTTTTTATGATATTACGTGTATTCTATCACCCAGAGTGTTTCATCATATAGCCAATACCCAACTTCAACAGCGTTCTAACAGACACCTAATAAAATACACAACATTGTTTGTTTTCTGTATTGACAGATCTAAATGAGGAAAAAACTATCTCGAATCCATAGTCATTATCAGTGTATAATTGAATGTTTCCATCTGTAATTTGCAATGTTCTATACACATGAATATAAATACGGGATGTACATTTTGTATAATGGAATAATAATGATGTGTATTGTAGTAAGGTTATGTTACCTTGAAATAACGTAATAATATTGTTGTCGTTTAGTAAAGGTCTGATAGTACAATATGCATTGTGAGTGCTATTTATAATAATATAATTTTGTATTCACATTAAATTTATATGATAACAGTGAACTTGAAGGCCCTAATATATTTTTTCATCATCATAAAATTAACAGCCTCGGGTAGGCTTCGATTATATCTAGAAATCTTTCTTCTTCTTCTTTGTGTGCCCTGTCAGGTCCCCCCGATGTTGATGATCACTCTGGCGAAAGTCTCACGGTCCTGCGTGACCTGGAACAGCTCCTGAGGACTGCCCGGGACTAGGGGCCGTGGCTGTTGGTTTTCTCTCCATAGTGATATCCTGGGAAAAATAATCATAGTGGTTTCCCTTTGCCTTCTCTGATGGGTTTTCTGTAGGGGTTGCCTTCCCTTAGCTGGTTTTGTCCCGTTTTTTGGTGTTGGACCTTCACCATTCGCCCTCTCACTATCTGCTATGACACTGATGATAATGTCAGTGGCCACATTGACCGGGATTCGCGGGGCCTGAAGACCATTCGTGGACGCTAGGAGTAGGACTTGTTGGTATTATTACTAACGTAATATGGTTTTTGTGACATTTTTAGGCATACACCTTCCAGCAAGATACACACCATCACGACCATACCAACCATATGAACCCCTTTTTTAGAAATCTTTACTGATCTGCTATTATCAAATTTTACAATCTTTTTTGAAAAGAAGTTTTTTTTTATAAATTGGAAGGCGTGTGAAATCAGGAAATAGAGCGAACGGGGCACTAGATGCTGTTATATCAAACAAAAAGTTGGTAAATGTAATTCCATATTTTTTTATTTATTTTTTATTTTTTTATTTAACAGTACAATGTACCAATTATTCAAGAGTGGCCGGATTATTGTCCCAATTTCGATGTATGAAAGTGAAGCTTTGACACGGCAAAAGAGGAGTGAAAGTAGAATAAATGCTGCAGTTTCTGTGCCAACTACAAGCCTCAAAAATACAGAATGACGAAATGAATAAAACATTACACAATATCAAATAATTTGTCAATTTAGTGCTTAAAAACCTTACAATGTATTTTTTTTTTCATCAGAAATTTTGTTTTTTTTCAATTCATATAAATAATTCTTTTATTCAAAACAATGTAAATACAGAAAATAAAAATACATCAAAATTACTCATATTTTTTTGCATGCATTGTTTGACATGAATAATTTGTCTGATCCCCTCAGTTTCATGTTGAACGGTTTTCACTGTGTAGTTTTTCGTTCAATTAAAACATTTTCAATAATGTTATTATACTAAAAGAAAATGAATAATGCCTTGGAAACAAGTTACTCTCTAATGATAAAAGTTTTGTTCAAAGTTACTTTTTTGGTATAAATGGTTATTTGAGGATTCAGACCGAATTTCCAGTGAAAAGAACTTTGAAGAAAAAAAAACATCTTTATGGGTTATTTCGTCATATTTGAAGATTGAGGCTGCAGGCAGTGTTGCACATTCTGATAATTCTGATTCTGGGCTTTCATTATAGAGAAGCTCGATGCTCTCATTATAGAACAGTAAAGACGCAAGCTCAAATATTTGCTGCTTGATAGCAAATTCGCGGTGCAGAAGGGAAGTGGGAAACCACTGTATTATTTTCCCCAGGATATCTATCCACTGAGATAGTGATGGGTTAATAACGTAAGTCAAGTAACAAATATCTATCAGCTTTTCAAGTTGGTAGGTTTGTCAAACACATTCCTATTTACTATATTGAAGTAAAAATGCTATATAAACAACGGAGTGAACAATGAAAACCTACACCTGGGTATGGGGATGACGTAAGAAACAGAATATTTTTAAATCAGTCAAAATTGTTCAACATTCATGACATTGGCATTAATAGTACTGAATAATTTCTTCAGCTTACTGTATGAGGTATTCTTCTCCATTTTTTTATACTGACTTGTGAGAAGATCCATGTGAAATAAAGATCCTGTAAGTAAGACATTTCTAGAGATTGTTCTCTAAGCCATCATCCTTTCAAATTTTCTGTAACTATCAAATTTTCTGTAACTATCAACTATCTCCAGACTGTATGTCCAAACTAGGACAGTAGTCTCCTCCAGCTTGTGGTAGATAGCCTTTCCTCTTATATATTTCATGGTATTATTGACCTTCCACCACCATTTTGAAGGTATTCAATGTGACTATGCAGTGGAATCGGGACACCAAAGATTTAATCAGATAAACCTTTGTATCTTTAAAGATCGGCTAAACGACGAGGAGGGATTAAGGATGTCCGGCCATTTTCAGGACAATATAAAATTGTTCTGGAAACATGTAAAAAGGCCAGGAGCTCGCCAGTGGACGATAATCCTTGCGCAGTTGCAGCCAAGGATGGAAAGATGATGATGAATGAATTAGAAATAAATAAAAGGTGGAGAGAACATTTTAT
>JAPMAF010000605.1:0-13677 GCA_026537445.1 Silvatares holzenthali | reverse complement strand
ATTTTTTAAATATATTTTTATACATATATTTACAACCTGAATAGAAAAATACAGCACTGCAAAACTGATCGGATTAGTATTTGAATAAAAGAATTTAAGAGTACACATTTTATTCTAATGAATGTTAAAAAAATACATTATTTTAGAATTACATTATCTGACCGAAGAATTTACTTCAAATAACTTTTCTATATTTACGGTACCCCCCTTCCTTTATGCCCGATTCATACTCGAATCATTTGGCGAATTGGTTTGATTAAATTTTGAACTATCATTGCAAATAATATTTTTGTGAATGCACATTTTTTGTATTGTGTTTATATAATAGGGTATTTTTTTCTTTTTCTTTTGTTATTTTTGTGCCTAGACATAGACATCAATTTTCCAAATAGCCTGGACTATTTAGGAGAGTTATCAATCTATCTCGAGTATGACAAATCCTAAACTCATAGCTCGGTAAATTTTTGTATCACTGAGCCATGAGAACTTTTTCCTACCTATCCATCGCTTTTAAATTTTTCATTGTGATAAAGGAAAGATATTAACAACTCATTTCAACCAATTACGAAACATAATTGGATGTTGAGCTAACGGCATGCTCTAAGTACCCAATAAAGGATTTATAAACTTGATTGACTTCTAATTTTGCTGAAAATTATTTCATGTTATAATTTTTCATTACTCAGTACGTAAACAAAGTACTTCAGTTTTGGATTCATCACAGCCTTAAGAACATTGATTTTACGTAAACGGTCATGGAATTCTAAACATTTTTCTGTTTACTCATATTTTAAAAGTCTAAAATCCTTTGCATATGATGCAAAACGATAGGCATTGTACACAATAAACAGCTTTTTATATGTAATTTTGAGTATTCGATTACTTTATATTAAAATAGTTTTTTTTTTCGTTTATTATATAAAAACGTTTTTTCGTTTATTATAAAGTTACAATTTTCGTTTTCTATTTGTATGCGTAGGAGGTCCACTAAAATATACACATCTGAAAATACAATGCATGAATTTTGATTGTGTATGTAATTAATTTTGATGAAACACAGAAACCGGCAAGTTAGTCCATAGTCGGGCTAACTCACACTGTTTGCTTTTGGGATATCTGCTCTAGTATTAGAACAGATATCCCAAACGTAAGATATCCCGAAAATCAATAAAAACAAACATGAATAAAAAAATGATAGTTGAAAATTTTTGTCGATATCATATAATTCTCCTGTAAACCAACATCAAATGATTGAGATAAAATGGAAATGATTACTGCAAACCCATTTAATTTAATATTTTCTAACCAAAACAATTTCCAAGCAATGTTGTGTTATTGCGTGATCCGCCGTACAATACATTTCGCTATTTGGAGTGAATTGTTACATATAGTATCCGAACAAACCCAGTCAGATCAAATATCGATAGTACTCCTGTTTTATCGGACACCGAATAACATTGTTTGTAGAGATGAAACGGAAAACAGTGGAATAAAATGAACCATTCGAACCATTTTAAAAGCGTATTTTCACAATAATAAAGCTCGCTTTATCACGATAGTAGGTAGTAGGTTTCCTATAGTGTACATAATTGTTTCTATAACATCCTATACCATAATGCTACAAAATTTAACCCTTGTTGATATATAGGTAAATTCCAGAGCATTATAAATGCAATCAAATGGAACAAACGTTTGTATTTTACATTTATTTGTTTATTAGTTTATAGCACTAATGATAAGGGCAAAATTAATTAACATTTAAATACATTTTTTTTTTCAAAATAATATTGTACGAGTATAAAGCTTATATATACGTTCATATATTTGTACTGGAAAAACCTTGCAAAATGATAATTTTGTCGGAGAAATATTAAGTACAATACAATATAATAACTGTCACGCCGCGTCTCCAAAGGGGTAAACAGAGGAAATCGCACCCAACACCACTCTATTCTGATACAAATTATGTACCTCATCGACCTCCTTTCTTCTAAATATGCATAAAATGTTTCAAACAATAAAACAAATAAATCAATTCCTACAAAAAATCAAACTAACAGTATTTTAGTTCAAAAATATTATAATCGTCTACAAATAATATGTGCGTACAAATTAGTAAATATGTTAAACGATAACAACGTTCTACAAAAATAATAAATTCGTGCAAAAACAATAAATTTCAACAAAAATTATAAGCTTACACAATTGAAATACATTATGTATTAAAACATTATATAAATAAGAACTGTGTTTAAATATTATAAAGTCTCCTACAATATAATTATTACAGAAATTAAAATAATGTAGTTATACCTTAAACTCTGATCCGATTCCTCATTACAAAATATTCACGATATTCTCTATTTAAGTAAATACTGATTTTCTTAAAATAAAAAGGTTTAAAAAATAAAATTAATCGTATATGTACATGCGTATGAATAGGGAATTAGTATAAAAGATGAGGTCAAAGTAAATATATAGTAGCGCTGATAGGTGCTATGAATGGTAAAGGCGTAAGTGGAGGAAGAGTTCCCAGATAGTCGTCGCGCAAATTGTATGATGGAGCGACCGGGAGACGATAATCTCAGGTAGCTATATATAATCTATTTGACATTTCATGTTGTACAATTCTACGTATAGGTTTGTGAATGGACATTTTTTCAATCGATTATTGCGGTAACAGTGTCTCGATACCTAAGGTAGGCGTATTGCTTCCAAAAACTTCCAGATAGTCATCGTTTATAGACGATATGCTTAAAAGCTTTTAAATGCATGCAGTTACCTTCTTTATGTTATTTCCGGTTTTGTTTGCAGGGCTACAGATACATCTCAAAAAATCACACTTTTTTATGAAGATTGTTAAGAATCCAGTAAACTATCTGTAAGATGCTGGCCATGATGAATGAAAAAAAATAAGCGAGGAAATTTTAATTGTTCTATTTCTGCCACGTATAGAGAAATGGAGAGTACTTAAACTTAACCTAAACTTTTGCAGATAATTATCCAAAACAAAATCAACCCAAACTTACACGCTATAACGTCATAAAATATTTCATGTATGTATGTGTACCTATGTGGAGAAAAGTACTTAAAAACATCGCTAACTTAAAAACTAACTTAAAAGTACATAAAAACCAACAATCCAGGATCTAGCTAACCCGCCTAACTTGCGTCTTCTCCCTATCCTAGCACCTGCAAGGGATATGAGTGATTAGTAATCTCGATCCGAATCGGGTAGCTTATCAGCTGAGCTGCTCCTAGTCTTGATCCGGGTCTTCCTAGTCCGTGAGTTGCAGGTCTTTGCTTGTACGTAAAGGTACGACATAGTTATAGTTCCTAGTCACTTTGATGATCAGATTGCCTTAATATGAGTATCTGTGTATAATCTCCTGTACAGTTTCTATCTTGTGTGTGTTGATATTGTCTTCTCAGATTGGTGTATATGGGAGTGTGATCATGATGCATTTGTTCTTGCAATCTATAGTTTGTTGAGTCGGTCATCATTGTTCTGAATAGCCGTAGCTATAGTTGAGATTATGCTGCTAATCCCTGGTGTTGTTGAAGAACGTGGCACACGAAGTAAAATAAAAGGGTTTTATATACCTTAATCTTTAAAAGAGATTTACATTCACCTAGTCATCGCTGCTCAAACAATGCCCTCTTTCTGGAAGGTAAACTAAAGCTGTATTCCCGACCATTCATCCGACCCATGTTGTTTCATATCTGACATCAGTTGCGGTCACTAAGGCATGTTGACAACAACCATTCCTCTAAGTAACGGTTTAGTTCGCTTACACCCGCTACTAACACTACATACATATCCTGACTTCTCCTTGCCTTGCTTTATTCTATCTACTCACCATATGTGACCCTATGAGTGGGTATCTCATTTTACGCGATATCTCATTCTACGCGGAAATGATTTCTTTATTAAACCGCGTCGTTTGAAACCTTTACAACGGGATATTTTGTTTTGCTCATATTGTCATATTGTTCCAACCCATAATCAATTTAAGAAAAATTGTATCGTTACTTATTTTTTTCATAACTCGCAGTTCTTATATGTTTTATTTGAATCTTTTTTTTTATTATCATCTAGTGATCTAGTAAATAATGTTTATTTTTTTTTATTTAAAACCAAACCTGTTATATTTGTAAAAACAATTTAAAATATTTTCTTGTATTCATTTAAACACTTTTTGTGGCACGCATTTGGGTTCACAAAGAGGAGCTTGTTGCAATAAGTCAATATTTATCAGCCAACCTAATATATCACAAAAACAGCTATATTTATTTTTGTATAATTCTGAGTAATGTCTATGTTTGGTATCAGGTCAAATTCAACTGAATATCAATGACGCCGCTGTTGTTAGCTTTTATGCAGATAAATCGACAGGTTCAACAATGATGGCTCCCAATCTCACAACAAATTGAGGGTTTATCCAGAAGTTCACCAAATTAATTTAAAATAAATTTGTCATCAAAGATAAATTTGTCCAATATATACATATTTATTTGTATTTGATTGGGTGTTGATGTCTTGGAAAATACAAGCATTATAAAGAGGTCAATAGAAGTAAGTAGATTGCCATGTTTGATGATTTAGTGTGCGCGCCAGGTATATATAATTTTTTAAATTGAAACTCAGTTTTTGTGAGATTGTGCAATGTGAAAAAATGATTAATGAATTTTTTCAAAAATGCATTTTTATAATTCAAAGATTTGGTTAATTATCCACATAAATTAATACTTATTGCATAAATATGCTAATGTATACACAATAATTTTTACACAAATTTACATAATAAAACCGATGGCTTAATTAAACCCTCCCGAAAAAAGACCAGTGGAGCTATTATTTTTTTGGTCAGTTCACTTGTAACGAAATTTCTTAAGATTACGTTATTGCTCAATGATTATTTCAATAAGTTAATCGTTTCAGGAGATTTATAGCATGCTGCACCACTTTATTGGTACCAGATATCGTCCAAATCAAAATCATCGAATTGATGCCAAAAAAAATAATAATTTTGTGTCTGTTTTATTTTAAAAATGCCGACCTATTGCACCACCATACTACAAACTACATCAAACTGTTAATGTTTGTAAATGTAAAACTATTTCAAGAACAGCTTGTGTTTTTAATTGTTGTTACATATTAACAGTAATTTAAACGAAAATGAGTTTCATTGCAAAAGATTATTTATTTTAAAATGATAGATTATTTTTTGGAATTTTATGTTTATGCAAATTTTATTGTAAGTACAACTATGCATCATAATAGTTGACTTAATAATTCTATACACATATGACAAATTTTAGTGATCAGTATCACATACATATACAGTGAGTTAGTTATCAGGAAAAGAACACGAAAATCTGAAAAAGTTTTTGAAAAAGGATATGAAGTCCTGTTATTTTGTTGGCTACCAAAAAACCTAATTTA
This sequence comes from Silvatares holzenthali, assembly GCA_026537445.1. Lineage (NCBI taxonomy): Eukaryota > Metazoa > Arthropoda > Insecta > Trichoptera > Pisuliidae > Silvatares > Silvatares holzenthali. The sequence continues at coordinate 8,231 of JAPMAF010000605.1, read as the reverse complement.
TTTTTTTCTATTTTGTATTATTGGAATCCGCGTTAATAGTGAACTAACTGTACTATAACGTACAAGCAAAATACGTGAAGGTACACATAAATACGAGAGATGCAAACATTCACAGCAAATGGGGATCGGAAAAGATAAATAAAAAATAACCTACAAAATATATGAAATTGAAAGTTCAGCAAATACGTCGCAAGGTTGTTTGATACCATCTTAACGTTTGTATTTATTACATACAAAAATACTGATTTGCCTACAAATTCCTTTCAGTGCTCTGACTTAACTCGGTAAACTAGATACGATTAATATTTAACTAATATGTAATGATAATAAAGAGGCTTCTTTAAATTTTACTGTTTCTTCGAATCCTGCTGTTTTAATTTTTCTTTCATATTTTTTATCGTAAGGATTTTTTTCTTTCCTCCACAACCTTATTATAATATTGTTGTGTTAGTATTGTTGTGTCTTATATTGCATTTAGACGTATGTTCTATTTCCTTTTTTACACTTAGTTTGTTTTCTACTTGCACGCCCCTTTCCTCAGCATAGTTTATTTATTATCAAATGTTAAATGAATTAAAAAACAATTTATGAGTGCCCGAATGACAGTACATAACGGAGTGTTGACGCCAAAGTTGATGAATTGAAGCGAAACTTGGACATAGCAGAAGAACAAAAGTATAATAAATGCTGTAGAGATAAGATCCTGTATGATAGAGTAAGGAACACAGATATAAGGAACGAATGTGGAACAGGGGCAAGCATGATTATTAAAATTAAGAAAAACGTATTGAGATGGTTTGGGCATGTAAAACGAATGGGTACAGAGAGGCTAGTACGGAAGAACTACGAAGCAAATGCTGAAGGTACGAAATACAGAGGTCGCCCAAGGAAAACATGGCATTACCAACCAAATATTGAAGGATGACTCTATCCGCAGTCGTAAGAATCGCAGAGTATGCATGAGGAGATGTATGGACGTGGATGAAGCAAGAGATGTATGCCAGAATAGAGTGGTGTGGCGCTCGATCCTCTCTGCCTACCCCTACGGGGAAACGGCGGATGATGTATTGTAATGTATTATTTCTCAGCACGTAATTAGTGTTTAGAATCTCTAAACAAATAGTCAGCCACGTACAGTGTTGAATAGGACACTAGAGTTAATCGTTTGCTGTTACGGATTCGAATCCCACCGGAGTGAAAATATAAAATACATTTTTTAAGACAGATTATATGTAAAAATGTATATGAAAAAATATATATTGGAAATAAAAAATAAAAAAGGTATATATTTACTATGTAACGTGTAGCAGATCTTGTACTTGCTAAGACAATACCACCATTCAATATTGAACGTCACCTGAAATGTATTAATACGTGTTTTGGGTGGCCACAATCAAATAGTTAGGATTACTTTTTCCTTACGGCTAATGCCGTAAGGAAAATCCTTATTATTTTTATAATGGCGTAAGGAAAATCCTTATTAAAAATGCTGTGTGGAATCTTTACCGCACGCTAATGCGTGCGGTAAAGATTCCTTACGGCAAAGATTCAAACAGACGGTGGTGTCTCATGTGTAGTGCAAACGCAATATAATACCTAAGCCTAGGAGTGTGTGAAAATAGTATTCAAGTGAAGTAAGGCGAAAACGAGTAAACAGTCGGGGTGGTTTCGGTAACGGTCAAATTAATTTCCTAATATTCTATTCCTGATCGCCCCGCCCCCTACGCCACCGCGAGTACTAACCCATCAACTCGCCGCCCCGGGCGAGGCGAGGGCTAGAGAGGGGTAGCAACTTCTACACAGTACCCGGGAGTACTCACCGAATTTATGAATGTGTCAAACGTTTTCCAACATTTCCTGCCTTTGCAAATAAAGAAGATAGCTACTACAATATCCTAACTGTTCAAATATTGAATGTTCAGAAGGGCAAACAGGAATTTAGGGCGGGCTGTCCTTTGTTGCCCTTATTTCCATTCTGGCGATCTACATCGGAATACCGTCTTCATTGAATTATTATGATCCAACAACAAAGTTTGCTTCACCCCAAATCGAATCTTACTTCATTATTTTCGATTACGTTTCATTAATGTAATCGTGGGATTATTTTGATTAATTGTTTGCCGAATGCCAAGTTTGGAACGAAACATGAATATCGGTTGCGAAAGGCATATGAAACTGTTTGGCAGTGTGTTTCGCTTTAGTGAATTTCGATATAAATTGATTCACTCCGAACCCGAATTCTCATTATACCGCCGAGTTTGGTTTAAAGTATACGTGCGAGATATATCGGATGCGAAAAGGTAAAATAATTTGCTCCGTATGTTCCCTGGCTCTAAACCCACGCGAATTGTTTTGAATCAAAGTTCACCGAAAGCAAAATCAACGTCGGTTTATTCAAAATATAAATTCAAAGTCTTGTACTTGAACTTTTGGTTACAATAAATAACAATTATTTATTTAATATCTAAAAATTTGTAAACATATTAAATTTTACATATAGCACGACTGATAGCTGTTATTTATATTCTCATCATGGTCATTATCCAAACCCGAGAATGAGCCAACTGTTACCTTTATTAGATCTTAGACTTAGATAGAGCCTTTGTAATTGGTATTTCCATGGCATTCCTTATCTGGTCTGTTCTCTTTGTAAGAAATTATGTTTTATGGGAAACCAATGCATAGCACACATTCTGATTTGTGACTCAACTATGAAACCTTCCGATAAGATTGTATTCATTATTACCAAGTCAAGGTTAAGCAATAGAAACAAAATGCTGGGGAACCTAAGATGCACAAAGATAGAAAAACAAAATAATAAATTACATATGAGTTTTCAATAACATGATTACGGCTATCATGGGGCCATTTATCCAGCAATATTTCTACGTCATGATTTACAACTTGAAGAATAAAATTCTAAGCCAAGATGTTTCATTTAGGAATTCCTATGGTACTTTATGAGAATATTAAAAACTACTTTATTTAATCATTTTTGTAACACAATTTTAAATCGAAGAGAAATATCTACACTATAACTAAGTGACAGATATTGCCGAACGACAACTACTACGAACGATACTCAATTGTCATTTTATTACAATGAAAGAAGATATTTTGAAACAATTCACATTCAAGCCAGCTTTTGAATACCATATTCAATCTCTCAAATATGTTATACTTAAAATACTTATAGGTGGCACATTGTTGCGTGTTTTATACACAACGCGCTCATAGAAACCAACTTTTCAAAGGTTTTGCGAACAATTATTTCTCCGGAGTTATTTGGCCCGAGGATGATCCGACACTCAACTCAGAGATGTTAGCACATACCTCCGGTATTATTTATCCTCTGGGAGGCTTTGCGAGCATACCTGGAGGCTTGTACATCCTGGAGTAGACCGCTCACTGGTGTTCCCGTTGACACGATTCGCGGAACAAACATATAATAAAATATACAAACTTTTGTCACGTGTGATTAATGCGAGAAGTTTTAGAGGAATATTTCCCTTTTGCCAAACTTTATTGTAGGCCGTTTTGAATAGGTACAACGTTTTTGTATTAAAGAACATCACAATTTTCACACATAAAAATATAAGTAGTTGCACGTAATACACCTGTACTTGCTCTTTATTCAAGGAAATAAGAAAAGAAGTCACCATTTCTTTTTAGAAATAATTCACCTTATTTTTTTGCAAATATTACTTATTTCTCCTTTATCTGCAAAAAGATAACCTTTTTGGCCCTGAATATTAAAAGCGATAATTTCTAACTAGGCGCGGTAGTTTAAATAGCAGTCTTTTTACATTTAACTTTAATCGATCGGCTTCATGTTAGTTTTGTGAAGGCAAAAAAACTGATACCAGGGAACTTCTACGGTCTTTTATTTTCTGTCCCATCTTCTTGTGGTCGGTTTCCCGAGTTCTTATGTGCCAAAATCGTATCTCTGATTAAAATCATCCTCCATTATTTTTTTCTATGTTTTCTAGCAATAGGTTTTTATTTTTTGCAGTTTTAAAGTGTCTTTTGCGATGAAGTTATCCTCTCCTCTCATTCTATTGCGGTACCATTGCAGTCTACTCTCTTTCAGTTTAATTGGTATTGAAGATTATTATTATTATTAACATGGATAACTTATAAAGCGCCATTTTCGTGAGAAAATTACCTCAAGGGCACTTGAATACTACCACTTACGTGGTTGTTGTATACTTTTACAGCCTAGTAACACCATTTGAATAGTGTTGGGATAATCGTTGATATTTGACATGCTACTTTTGTAGTCTATTGAAGGAATAATTAAACATTTTCAAAACTCTGATTATATTTTGTCTTTATAACACTGTTTTAACAGAATAATCTCTGTTGCATTGATCGTTCCCTCATACAATATCAATTGCTTATTTTAACACTACATGAAACAATTATTTTATTTACCCTATATGACAAACAGAATTCATATCAACGACATGATAGCAGTGGTAAAGAAAACGTAGAATAATTTCAAAGAGCAGAGAAACCTATATTGCTTGCTTATTTATAGAGGAATGAAGTTAACAAAAATCACATTATTTTATGTTCAACGTAAGCCGAGAGGACAACAGTGATTTATTAAATTTCCGGAGAAAAAATAAAATAAAAAGAGAACGAACGGGAAACCCGCTGAAAACTCAGGAATCGTTGCCGAGAAACTAATAGCCCGGATTAGACCTCATCTCGGTAGCTCGGCAAGTCGGCCAGGTAATTGTCTAATAAAAAATGAAATGCCGCCCGTCTTATTTCTCATCCTGTGTAACGTTCAATGGAAATTTAATTTGGACTCCTAACAGGTACCTAACTGAGAAAAATTACCCCGTTAAACACTCGTATCTGCCCGGAGGAAAATTCAATCGCTGGAGCGGCTTGTTTTCATACTTTCTCTACCGATCGGCGATCGGTGTGCTATAAAGTTTGTCCACACTCGCCTCGCAGCCATTCCGCCAGAACTTATCCAACAAATTACGGTACGATTTTAATTGCACCGGAATCAACGTGTATTGAAATTTATGAATGCAGGTTATCAAACAGAGGGAAGCTAAAACATATTGAACTTCTCTTTTATTGAGAACGAACGCTTCCGAAATTACACAATTTTAACTTTGAAATATTTCTCAGTGTTCTTTATCTTATCTTTAGTTGATAATTAATAAAGCTTGAAATATTATATGTTATGTAATATGATATTACTGTATACAAAATTAAAATGTATTATTTTTCATAGATACATGACTGAATTTTGATTATGGAACATAATGAGTCGGTCGCAGAAGAGTATAAAGTCAGTCTCGTGCGGGCAATTCCTAACAAACAATCAAAACTAGATATCTTACCGATGTGGTTACTAAAGTCGTGTATAGTTTATATTGCTCCAATAATTACCTGGATTATCAACGAATCCCTAGTACATTATGTAGATTTGCACACCCTGCTCAAAACATCATACCTGACACCAATTCTGAAAAAGTCAAACACAGATGTTGATAATACAGTTAATTACAGGTCAATTGCAAACCTACCATTCTTATCTAGATTGAAAGTACGCATAGCAACTAGATAGTTAACAAAATTCTTGAAAACGGAGAATCTGTTTGCGAAAAATGAGTCTGCACAGTCTACAATTCCATTCCACGGAAATTACGCTGATACGAGTTATGTCGAATCTGATAACGGAGGTAGCTTCTAATAAAATAGAATTAATTGCTATTCTATATATAAGCGCGGCATTTGACACGGTGGATCACAATATATTGCTTCAGAGACTAAACGAGGATTTCAGCATAGGGAGTGATACCTTGAAGTGGATGAAGTCATACCTGAGTGGTATAAAATACCAAGTCCACTTTGATGAAACTGTATTCGCCGATACATGGATGAAATTTGGGGCTCCATAAGGATTAGTTCTTGGGCCGCTTCTCTTCCCCCGGTCTAGAATGCCAAATTTATGCAGATGACACCTTCATTTATGGTTTTTCCCCAAAAGAAGGAAAAAATCAACTTCAAAGCATAATCATCGACAACATTGATACTATTTCAAACTGTATGTATCACAATAATTTAAAATTAAGCCCTTCAAAGACATAGTTTGTGTAGGTTTCATCTCCAAGAAAATCAGATTATTTGGATAAAAATCCCATCCAAATCCAAAACGATCATTAAACCAGCAAACGAGATAAAACTCTCAGGGTTTACGATCTATAAAAAATTATCTCTTCATTCTCAAATCTCTAAAACTGTCAGTTCGGGCTTTTTCCATCTGAGGAAAATTAAATCAATAAGGCCCTGTCTTCTGTGGGATCTGCCAAATGCCTTTGTCGTCTCCAGACCCGATTACTGCAATGGCATGTATACTGGTTTACCCAATTCTCAGTTGATTAGACCCCAGTTAGTCTTCAGTGCTGCAGCATGCTTACTATACAACGAATTGAAATAATGTCGTATCACCCCATATCTATGAGATCTTCATTGGCTTAGATGTTTAGCAAGAATTCAATATAAAATATCCCTTTTCACCTTCAAGGCACTTACGGACACAGTACCACATTATATCTCAGATTTCTGGAAACGAAATATTCTCAGCGGTAAGCAGCTTACGCTCAGGTCATCACACTCGGATGCATTGAACAAAGTCTGTAAGTGTATAAATAAAGCACACTACTACGATAGAGCTTTCCAAGTGACAAGTCCACAGGTCCGCTCCTGTGGAATGCACTACCATATTCCATTAGAAATGTTTCGAGCATGACCGAATTTCGACGGCTTCTGAAGACACATTACTATATATACTCATAATCTATTTTTTCATTGTCGATGTTCAATACCATCTAGTATCTATAAAATAAGTACCCCGTAAATATTGTCCTTTTTGCACAAATGATAACTGTTATTATATGTACTTATGCTATGTAATTATGTTAACTTGAGTGCCGTTGTGGTGGACAATGTCTACAAAATGGCGCTATATAAATATATTATTATTATAATTAATGAGTCAGTCGTGAAGCTTTAAATCTATCACGAGGAGATATATTTTTTTCATCTTATACTACACATGAGACACCACCATCCGTCTGGACCTGTATCAATCAGTACAAATACACATGTAAATACTGTGTAGCAGTAAAATGAGAGTAAGAAAACCTAGCTATTCAATTCTTGTCCCGAAACATGGATAAATTCATTTTAGGTGGCGTACAATACTGAACGGTGGTGTTGCTTCAGGGCAATACAAGATCAACTCTTGGGGTGATTTGTAATCACGAAACAGCGCTGTATAAATCATCCAATAAATAAATAAACCATTCTTTTTTAGTGCAAAGTGAATATACATTTTTAAATGCATTTTTAGCTTAACTGATTTTATTAAATATATTTTTATATAGACATTTTTCAAAATCTGAATCGAAAAAATGCATTCAAACCCGTGACCTCGACGCTCTTCCAGCGCTTTAGTTAAGTATCCTAACCACTCGACCACGAGGCCGACAAATCATTGCTGCCTATTCTACAAAGGGGACGAGGAAATTTATAATTCTATAAAATAATTATTATGCTACAGAGTTCTCTCCATTATTCGAAGATCAGCAAATCATTTATTGAATCAGACATTGTCGTACTTTTTATCCAATTTTTACTTTACAAAATTTTAAATCAGTTATTTTTTTAAATTAATTTAGTATTTATTTGAAAACATCCGGTTCCCATGTGTCGCTCTGTATATAAACAATCTTAAAACCTTTGGAAAAATATTGACACATAACGTCTCTCTCTAGTATAATACAATATCTACTGAAATATTTCGGCGATCAATACTCTAGATGGAAATCTCATTAATCCGACCGATCCATTACATTACTCATATTATTTGGTATTTTAGTATGTAAATTGAACTTTATGGCTCCATAACTACTAACTCATGTCCCAATATCACCATACTTCTGAAATTAATTTCAAGATTTCTGAAACAGCTGCATGGAATTTAGCCAATTTAATGATTCAGACAGGCTAACATTCACACATTCAAAACTTAATGTTTCGAATAGAATATTAATAGTTGATCCTTGAAAATAATTTTATTTCTAAAGAAGTTGATTTGCCATATAAATCTGCAGTATTATTTTGAAACTAATGATTCTATTTTAAGATATTATGAACTGTAAAAGATGTTTTGTTCGTATAAATTTATATACATACATATA
>JAPMAF010000604.1:0-13678 GCA_026537445.1 Silvatares holzenthali | reverse complement strand
AATGCGTGATAATGGGTCGTGAAATATGTCCAAAGCATTCGGTAGGTTGTTAAGAAGATGCGCAGCCCTGGTACTGGATATGCAGGCGCCAAGGTTTGTTCAGGAATGAGGGATAGGGAAGGCAGTGTGATTTCGAGAACCGAGATAAATTACTGGAGCATGCAGACTGAATGTAGCGAGTACTGATGGATTATGGATGTTACCTCTTAGCAGTATAATAAAATGTTGCATGAGGTGAAGAGATCTGCGCGATTCAAGAAAATTGATAGAAAGCATGCCTAGGAGGAATCTGGAAGGGAAATATTCGGAAGTGTCATAATTGATGGGATAGTATCCGAATGTTCGAAGATACAGACAACGAAGAAATTTTTTTCCAATGGATATAGGAGACAAAACCTATGTAGATTTAAACTTTACCAATATATTTCTTGTTCAATGCCATGAGTTGATCGTAAGTCTGTTGGTATATCTTCCAAGCCCTCCGCAAAGTCCAACCACCCTTCATGTAGGAAGTGAAATCATTCCTGAGGAAAGTGAGAAAGGACTGGCAGACCAAAGAGTCTGCCAGCACGATCCTCTCCTCCAGTTCTTGTTCCAATGTCTTGTTATGATCCTGGGATATGAACAACTTGTTTTTGATGGACTTCATCCATCCGATCTGAGTGATCTTGTCTTCGATCTTCTTTAACTCGACTATGGCCTCGCTCACCTTGCGATCGTTGAAACACATGAGAGCGTTCTAAAATAAATAAATCTTTATGTGGCTTTTATCAACACTTCTTTGAACACAGACAATAACATAATAAATAACATAATAAACCCTACTACGTCACCATTACTGAAACTATTTCCTATATACACTACAGACACATAAACCCCACCCCTCCACTTACCACATACATGAGGACATTGTATAAACCCAACATAGACGAACAAAACTTCAGTTTGTACTAGACAATGGTCCGAATAGGATCGAAACGCGTTGTAGGGTAATAACTCATCCAGTGATAGTAACAAAGAAATTTAATATATATAAATATGGAATACTCCTATCACAAAGTAACCACCGAACATATACAATAAATAAATCTTCATTAACCCAATCATTGCTGAACATTTTTAAGGATTGTCATGCTGAAGTCCTGATACATGTCCAGATAACAATCCTGATGAATTTAACCATTATACATGACATTTATAATGTGTACTATATCAAACAAATCGAATCGGATCTTGTAGTATATTAAACAAATCGAAAAAGTGTATATATGTTACAGACCCAGATGGATAGTGGTGTCGTGGTGTCTAATGTGTAGTTTAAGATAAAAAAAAGACCAGATTAATCAAATTTTAATGTATGACTCTGTTCGTAGTCGTAGTAATCAGCATGCATGAGAAGATGTATAAACATGGATGAGGGAAGAGATGTACTTATGTCAGGATAGAGCAGTGTGGCACTCGATCCTCTCTTCCTACCTCATCGAGAAGTGTTGTGATGGTTTATTATATTGTAAAGTGATCTCACTTACCAAAAATGTGACATAACACTTTCCCGCAGTCATGTGGATACTCTGGTGACCATTGTTAAACAGATGCTCCGCGTCTTTATTCTTGTCATTCAATAATAATTTAATTCCTCGCCTGGCTGTCACCCATTCCGGTTCGCGCGAATCCATTTTAATTCATATTTGCGACGAATAAATCGCTATAAAAAATATTCGCGGGCAGTTTTTGCAAACTGGCGCGCCATTGTAAATAAGCCACTAATAAATCGGAGCAAATATAAACAAGACACACGCTCGCGTTAATCTTCGTGTTATGAAACCGTGCGGCGGCAATTTCCCTTTACGATATTCTTAGAACGACTTCGATCGGCATATCGCTGCATTTCAGAGCGAGGCAGCTTTTTTTCCAGCACTTTATTGATTTGTATGCGGCGAATATTGCGTTTAGGGGTTGAAAGTTGAAAATAGTCAGTGGGTGGCGAGAATATCGAGTGGGCGACGGGCGCCAAGTGTGGGAGGACGTTCAAGGGTGTCAGAAGATGGTTGGTGTGTTTATGACATTTATATTATTACTCCTGATAATGAATCTTTTAAATTTTAATTAAATAAATAACAAATTAATTTTATCATATCAAATTACGAAAATTTACTAACAATTTCGAAAGGTTTCTTTTACAAAATGAGATTTTATGATGACAGCGAAAATATTTCATAAAAACGCGCCATGACAATCATTTGAAAAGGCAAAGAACATAACTATAGACAAGATACGTTCAAAAATATTTATCAAATTAATAGCCATAAAAATAAAAGAGAATAAAATTATTGTCACTTTGACATTTGATTTCAAACGTTTCTGTCTTGTTTGCCGGTGCATTTCACTTTACAAATCATTGTTTTTTCATGCATAAATATAATATCGATATTAGTATGTAAAAATGCAGTCATGTGATATAAATATTTTCATTCCACAGGATCTAAACCTCAATATAGACAGCAAAATCATCGGTTATTTTAGTAAAAAATCGAAAACAGTTCTATGCATTTATATTTACGATGATAATTTTGGGAAAGTTCGTCAAAGATTAACAAACAGATGCTGCAGAGAATGGATTCATTTAAATACATTTGGCAAACTGGACGGTATTATCCATAGTAATAACGGTGATCTATCATTTAATATAGAACAGTATTCTAACGCAATTTGTTTTGAATCGAGCAATGGGAATATAAAATTGACACAATTGAGATTTGATAATAAAGACATGGATCTTGCAGCGATAATGAATGGCTGTGTTATTATGTACTACGATTATAAATCTGTGTTGAAATCTGAAGACTTTTTCGGCATTGATCCTGAACAGCCTGTAGCCACATCCAGTAATGAAGAGAATCAGTTTAAATTGCTAAAGCACATCGTAAAACATCAGAACGGCGACTGTCCAGAGCGAAAGAAGATAATCAATGAGGAATCACTAAACTGTGTGAAGAAATTTCGAATATTTCACTTTGTATCAGCCTTTCACAAGATTCTTTCCGGTTACTCTAACCTTTGTGTGCAACTTTGCAATTTGACAAATTCAATCAATTGGATTGTGTACTGCATATGGAAGGAAGGAAGGGTAAAATATTTCTTTCATTCTAGTTTTGATTTTATTAAATAACGATGTTGACTTGTATAGTGTTGCTCTATTTCTAGAGAATAAACATTTTAAAACAAAATTCTTTTGAGGAGTTTATTTCCGTACCATTCTTCAATGAAATAATAACTTATCCCAAATAAACCCTATCGCTTCTGCTTGATATCTCATTATAGTAATGTTCATGTTGATATAATTGGGGTGTCCTCAAACAAGCTCAGTCATGCAACCCTGTAATTCTAACAGAAATTAGTTTATATTTCCCAATTTCAAACAGCCGTTCGCATTCATATGTGCTATTCTATCCACCAACTGGTAGGATCAATTTAATATTTACCTAACTTTTGGGGAGAGCAGTGTGGTATGGGGTATAGAGCACATCAACCTGTTTGACATATTTTTTGATAACTGTCTTATCCTTTTTATTCCCACCTGTCTCCATTTGTTTAATTTATATGTTTTGCTTTTTACATTTTTTTAATATTTTGTATCATTAATTTTTCTTATCGTTATCTATACTTATTTTTTTAGATTTTTTGTGTATTTGTATATATTTATGTTTCTTATCCTTAGCTACTGTTACAATTATAAAATAATTGTTATATTTTCTTTTGCTAAATAATACTGTTGCATTTGGTTGTAAATTTTCTACAAATTCAGTATTCATGTATTATTCTGTACGTATTGTTCTTCATCATTATTTTGTGCTTATTATTTGATACATTATTTGTATTCCATATCGATATTTGTTGTTTTCTTTGGTGCGAAATAGCACTGTAAAATAAATATATAAATATCTTATAATCACTTTGTCAAACAGGTAAGGAGGTTCTGGTTATTTAATTATATGTTTTCTTTAAATATGTATATTATTTGTTTTAGTTCTAAGAATACTATGTTATATTGTTTTATGTATATTGAGCGGTGCAAAGGTTTACAACTGTCAAGCTGCTCAATGTTTTATTTCATCTCAAAAATAAATAAGTAAATGCTATTGTAGGCAGAGTTAAATTTGCTTACAGTAGATTGGCTATACTGTATAGAGCTCTTAGATTCTCATCAGAGCTACAAATTCTAACCAACCTAGCATAACCTAACATTGCCTCCATTAAGAAGTTGGAAAACATGCTCCTGCCAAGTTCTTTAAGAACCTCTATGCACCGCTATGCAAATATATTCACTATAATCTGCCGTATTTGACATTCACTCTATATCTCCGAACCATCTCAAATATCCAATTTTCCTTTTGGTTATTATTATTGTTTTTAAATGTTTATGATTCTTCCCTGTTATTATTTTTATGCCATCACCCAGTCTTTGGGCACATTATTTTTAACGTTCTCATCTCCATTGCATTTATTCTAATTATGAGTTGGATGCAATTCATTTTGATTTATTTTACAACACTCATCTGCATTTGTCAGTTCGATATGAAATATTTCAATATTCTATTTTGATTGGTTTTACAGATATCTGTCAGGACTGGTAACTTGATAACTTCCATGCTAATAGATCTACTGGGAGGATTGATAATTTTGCACTGCATCAATCACTGGACCCTCGATCCTGTCAATGAGTTATTTGATCTGATCGAAGTAAGTGCTCATAATACACTTATATTTTCAACTAAAGGATGTCTCAGAATATTTGTCGTTTTTGATATTTGAAAATAAAATACCAGAACTAGTTCAAACTCGTTTTAATAACAATTAAATTAAAGAGCAGTTTATGAATTTTTATGTTGTAAATGCACACCATCTCTTTCTTCACACTCATTTTCTTGGTACTGATTTCAATCACTCTTTTTTGAAGTAGCATTGATTTTGCTTGTGATGCTTTGTTTTCAAACATTCAAGTTGGGTGGTAATGGGTTAAAAACTACATTTTTAGCAATCCCGTAAGGCAAACTCAGTAGGTGTTTAATCCAAAATCCTCGGTCACTAATTATTCTTTCGGGAAATAAATTGTGAAGAGCAGCTAATTAGTCATTTGTGTCTTGGAAAGTGACTCCATCATTGGGTTTGCATTTATGGAGCCAAAAACTTCGGATCATACGGCAGTATCAATCTGAATGAACAGTCTGGTCTGGCCAATAATACAGCAGCCCAAACGATAACCTTAGTAGTAATTAATTCTGATGTGTATTGTCAAAAGCCCAATATCTATAATTTTGTTTATTTATGTGACTATGTGAAAATTGGATTCATCTTTTTTTTATCTCATACTACACATGAGGCACCACGACACCACCATCCGTATGGGTCTGTAACATACTGTACATGTAAATGCTGTGTAGCAGTCGGAGGAGAGATTGAAATCCTGGTTATTCAGTTCTAGCCACGAAACATGGATAAATCCATTTCACGTGGCTTACAATGCTGAACGGTGGTATTGCTCCAGGGCCATACAAGATCTGCCACTCTTTTCCAGTCCAGAGTGAATATATGTTTTGAAACGCATTTTTTGGCTGTTTTTGATTTTTTTAATAAAATTTAATATATTTATTTAAAACCTGAATAGAAAAATGCATTTTTCAAATACATTTTTTTTTCACTCCGGCGGGATTCGAACCCGCGACCTCCAGCGTTTTAGTCAAGTGTCTTTAACCACTTGACCACGAGACTGACCGATTATCTGAGAACCATATGTTATTGAAGCTCAAAAATTTTTCATTGTACTGCAGAATTCAACTCATTTAGAAGAATCATTGGGGTGATTTCATGAAACATTTCATAGCTACTACACTAAACAAACCCGCTAAGTGTTTGACACCACTCTCTTCTCCGAGCTCTCTGTATTTGGCACGTAGCAGTCAAAACAAAAACAAAAAACATTCTGAGATACCTTTTATTCAAATTCTTCTGCAACGTGAATATCAGTATAAACATTCAATATGCATTCTTTCATTTTTCAGTTAATCGTAGACTACTTGCGCACATTGTTAAAATGGCTGATGGGCTCGCCTGCTGGACTGAAATTAAATCATGGGTTTAATAACATGTTGGGAAAGTTTTTTCTGTATCATATTGAACTATGGTGGATGTTTTTGGGTGAGAATCTTATCCTCTTTATTCATCGATTTCCTTGTCGCTTAATAATAATCGAAATAATGATATACATTTATATAGCACCATTTCGTAGACAGAATCCACCACGATGGCGCATACTAGTAAATAACATTTAAACACAATTATAAATACAATAATACTAAGAATTTGCATGAAATGGGACATATATGCAGAGTACTTATTTTATAGTTACTAGTTGTTATAGATATCAGCAAAGATACAGTGAATTTTTCATATGAACGTATACATATTTGGGAACCTACGGTTCCTTAAAGAGAGGCAGAAGTAAAACGCGCAATATGATAAACAGATCACAGATGTTTATTCAGAATATATATAAAAATGCTTGACGTAGCGAATGGCAGGCGTATTATCGAATGGTACTGAATCTGAGCGATACGAATGGATATTTATTGTCGCGCGGTCCGAGCGGTACTGAGGTATGGTTGTTGTCGGGCGGTCCGAGCGGTACTAAGGTATGGTTGTTGTCGGGCGGTCCGAGCGGTACTCGCTCCTGCCTACGAGGTGCGCGCCGGTACAGTCGCCCCAAGAGTATGTCAGCGGGGCCCGCCACGGCACGCCTTCCGTCTCCTGCAGCATATGCTGCGTGTGTATGGCCGTAGCGTGGGCGCTACACATATAAACATGTCTTCAGAAGCTGTCGAAATTCGGTTATACTCAAGGCATTTCTAACGGAATATGATAGCGTATTCCAAAAAGTGGAAGGTATTGTGGTGATGGGCAGGCTAGTGATTGAATAGAGCAGAGATCAAAACGTTACAATGTATAAATATCAATATGATAGTTAAAATTTTTGACCATCGGTCTCGTGGTCGAGTGGTTAAAGGCACTTGACTAAAGCATTTGAGGAACGATTCATAAATGGCATGTTCGTTTTATTATGATCACTGTTCAAAATAAAACAGTATATTTATTACACCGCTAATCTTAACATTTTTAATATGCATTTATTTTCCCGCTTAATTGTCGAACTATTTACAATTGTATGGATGCAGTTTAAGAGTTAATCATAGTGTTTCAACTCTGTTTTAATCAGAAGTGTATAAATAATATTATCGTATTATGTTTGTTTTCAGTGGTAACAAAAAACATCTTGGAAATGGTCCTTCAGTTATTTCAGTACATGGGAATGCTCGGAATATCGTTTCAAACGGCGATATTAGCTGATATGCTATCACTCGCCAGCTTTCATATATATTGCATCTACACTTATGCTGCGAGGTATCCATTCTCAACATCTCTGTACTCTTCCAGTTCCTTAGAGGCTAATTGTTCAACTTTTTCTTCGGTTACTTTGTGGTCCATTTTTACAATTCTGTTTTATTTTTTTAGTCTTAAGTACAATGTATTATATAATCGATACTTCCAACTAGTTTCGACTATCAATAGGTCGTAATCAGTGAAGTCTTTAAAATCAATTGATTATAATTTTAAAGACTTCCGTGATTGTGACTTACTGATAGGGAGCTACTTAGAAGGATTAATTATATAATATATTGTGGTTAAAGATTGAGAAAATAAAATAGAATTAATTCATTCATTGGTTCTGAATATTTTACCTCTTTCGCATGGAAAGAATGTCATATAAAATATATAGAGAGCTACATAATGAAATTCAGCTACAGCAAAGTCAGTAGTGATGACTTTCCATTGTAACAGGACTAGTAAGTCAATTTGTGTCTCACTAAAGCTGGTGAAATGTAAGGTTACATATAAAGAGACAAGAGTAGCACTCTAATATGTGAGTGAAGACAAATATGCTCTAAAGACAATTCAACTAGTGTAGCAATGAAGGTGATAGGTGTTTTTTTATTTTGTTTTACACACACATCAAAACTGCATTCCAGACAATAACTGAGAGTTATTCTATTTATGAACGTATGAACGTGAGCGAAGCAAGAACCTGTATGTCAGGATAGGATAGAGTGGCATCTGATCTTCTCTGCCTACTTCTATGGATGCAGCGTGATGTTGTATTGTTCTGTTGTCTACTACAGGGAGGCACATGAGAACCAAACATTTTTAAAATAATAATAATTTACTGACTAAACAAGAGATGATCAAATAAAGCAGTGCCCACTTCACTAAGACAGAGTCTTGTGTCGGAGTGATCTTACAAAAAAGTAATATCAATAATAAGAAAAGTGTGCAAAGAAAATAAAAGAAAAGTACAATAAAATTAATGAAAAAAAAAAGAAATAGATAAACTGAAATGATTTTTTGCAATCCTCACCTTGAATTGAAATTAATCCTTTATTCTGAATCTACATGAAGTTTAATTTTGTTTTGAGGTTGTACAACATACAAATAAGTGGATTGATCGCCCTTTGGCGATTATTTCTGGGTAGGAAGCATAATCCACTAAGAGGGGGTGTAGATTCTTGCCAATATAATCATCATCAATTATTTATTGGAACTCTCGCATTCACTATTTTGCTGTTTTTGTTGCCGACAACAGCGCTCTACTACATCGTCTTTACAGCAGTAAGTTTTGTTTGTATTTTGGTATGGTTGTTTTATAAAAATTTGAATTTTATACTGCTTTTATCATTTTTATTGATTTTTTTTTAGTTTCGAGTAATTCTGGTTATAATGGGTGGATTATTGACGTGGATTCGTTATATTGTACAGTCGTTCCCTCTGTATTTAATATTTCTTTGGTTGTTTAAATCAAAGAAAATAGCAGGTAATTGAGTTTGTATTACAATATATATTGCAATGAGAAGTTGTCAAAATCGGTTTTACTCATTATCAGATAAGAATATATTTCTTTTGTGAGTTGAGTAAATATCTCTACATGTATTAAAATACATCGCTTTGGGAATGATAAATAATCACGACATTAAAGTATCTTATGGAATAATCTTACAATACCCATGTCTTTCATACTGACACCATTCTTATATTCTTACAATAGAAACAGTCATGAAATTGCTTTATTGCTATTGGGTATGTCGCATAAAATTTAAAAATTCAATTGTGGGTCAAACTTCTCACGCTGTTCATACCCAGAAGTTTGACCCACAATTGAATTTGGCAGCTATCTTTGGTTCGGGACCTAAGTATCTAAAGAATCTACTCAAATCAAATGATCATTCAGCTACTGGAACACATATAAAAGGCCAAGATGATCTGCTTGTTATACTGATATTCTCAAGCAAGATGCTCTCTGGAATTAGCATCACTGATTCCTTAAGCTATTGTGTTTGCAATTGCTCACTTCTCACAGTTGATGTAGTGCTCATGAGAACCAATAGATTCTCTAATCTTTCTTATGTGAGATGGCCGGGCTATGGATTGAGCAAGATCCACATTAATTCTATCCTGTTTTTAAGAATTCCACCTTCTGCATAGCATCAGTGCTTTCTATGTAAGTCACATTAAAGAAATTTTGTTTCATGATTTCACATATTATTTAATATATCTTCGGTTACCATTTTCTAAACTCATTCATTATTTTTTGTGTATTATAAATAATTGTTCGTTAAATTTGGGTTAGGTACTTTTTTAAATATTTGTAGTGGCCTTCATCCACGGGTTAGGTACTTAAACCAATAACTTATTTTGAGTACTGAAACAATTTGAATTAAAAAAAAGGTTTTTTAAAAAAAAACCGTTCGTAAAACATAATTGAATTTTCAAATAAAATTTATTTAAAATCTGTTTTAGATTCTGTGATCATGACTTGTATATAAATCTGTTTTAGATTCTGTGATCATGACTTGTATATAAATCTGTTTTAGATTCTGTGATCATGACTAGTAAGAATTAGTTATATGCAAAAAAAATATGGATCGTATGATTATTATTACTATTTTATTAATTATTTTTCAGGTGAAATAAAAGTTTCTTTAATACCAACTAATGATGGTTCTAACAAACCTGTGCTACTACGTGTCCACCTGCAAACTTCGTCTATATTTCATTTAATTAAAAAGTATAGACCTCCACCATTTTCAAAACCATCTGCAATACAATGGGGTGTGATAATTTCTAGTCTTTGTCGAGGAACTCTTCTGTATCCCGTTTAGAAAAATTCAAAACATGTTTTATACCTTTTATGAATAAAGTTATTTTTATTTCGATTGTATGTGGTCGTTTCATTTATAATACATAATATAAAACAAGTCAATATTTGAAAATTATTGATTTGACTGAAAAAGATTATTTCTATGGTGTTATTTATTCTAGCTAACCCTATACAGGGTCTGCATATGTATGATCGAGTCACTACTGTACACGCTTAATGTCAGACTAAATTTAACAAACAAGTTATTATTTGTTAAAAAGTGTGCTAAAGAAAGACAAAGAATAATGAAAAATAAAATAGCCAGTACCAAGCTCTAATTTTTGCTCTTAGTAATTTTTACTACGAAACTATGATCGCGCAGTCTAATATAAAAAAAATAAAATCAAAGTAAGGGAATAGCATAAACAGATAGAGAGAAGAAATTTAAGGAAAATGCTTCAAATTCCTTTTAAAACAAGAATAATAGTTTTAGGGTTTATTGATCAAAGTTATATCTTACTGAACAGCATGTACATATTTTAACCTTAATTACCTACATTTAGTAGAAATGTTCTTACGCTAGAAGTATTGTATAAAATAATACAAGGAAAAGAAAAGGGTTAATGTTTCATAATCAATTTTACCCCACTATATTTTATTTTCAGGTAGAGGGGACGTTTACAAACTCTGCCTTGCATCTATAAAGGTTTTTTTTGTCTATGGTATGATTTGACATGTGTCAAATAATAAAATTTGGCGACTGTTTACTGTAATTGTGATGTTTAATCCTTTAATTAGATTATCACGTTATATTATTTTTAATTTCCTAGCTTTCTTATTTTGCGTCGTATTGCCGTATCATACACATCTCTTACGTTACGACTATGTGACGTGTAATGAATCAAACTGAGACCAGTGACAATTCTTCTGAGATCGCGTTTGATAACGAGACACCAAATGCCACTATTCTGGATGAGAGCGATGATAAAGAGAAAACACACGAGACGGAAAATCCACCGCAAGATACAACCGCCAAACCCGCGGCTGACAAAAGGATAACTCTAAACATGGTTTTGCGGGAAACTCTCTTCTTTTTGGCCCTGGCATTGACTACTTATGATGCCTTGCAAAACTCGTGAGTCCGGACTTAAAATTTAATACGTTTCATAAACAGTTGTCACGAACCAATTCAAACATATTTATAAAAAAAAAACTCAAACTATCATTGCTAACACATGGCATTACAGATTATGAGCCTAGTTTTTACATATATAAATGTTATTTCGATAATTCTAAGCCCATGTTGTGTTATTACAAGGTAACAATAATCTCCGGAAATAATTCTACACTCATAATATAAAATATTTTTTGTTTCGTAAATCTATATTAAAGACTATTGTATGCATAAAAACAAATCATCCTAAACATATTTCTACCGATTTAATAAAACGTGTTTTTTATTTAAAAAAATTCCATTTCTTGAATACACATTTAACCCAGACACATTAAACTCATTTTTAAATTCTCTCAAAACTCACACTAAACTCTTTTTTATTTAAAATTTTTCTTAAGCTACAAATCTTTTTTGACGTTCTGGTAATGATTGCTGGTTGTTGCCATGCATGCTTTCAATCTTTCCTCATAAAAAAGTCTAAGATAGGCTGCGATTCACCAGCAATGTTGACAGCACATGCGGTTCCTGTCACATCTGACATGGAACTGGTTGGTCTAAGTTGGCATCAACACACTCTGGACTTGGGACGCACTCAAGGGGCAATAGGGCAAATGAAATTTCATTTCATGGGAGTCATTTTGACGTATGTTAGTATTCCAGGATTGATATGAATGAGTGAAGGAATTGCATTTATAATGTGCTCATAATTTTTAGTCCATATCTGCCCAATGCAGGATATAGATTACCTTCACTTCTATTATAAAGAATTCATTCCCTTCACTTCTATTATAAAGAACTCCATTGGCTTTGATGTTGCGAGAGAGTAGACTTAAAGCTATGCTTAATCACCTTTAAGGCACTTAAAGGAATGGCCGCACAATATATTTGTGAGCTCTGTATAATGTATAATAATAGATTACCTTCACTTCTATTATAAAGAATTCATTCCCTTCACTTCTATTATAAAGAACTCCATTGGCTTTGATGTTGCGAGAGAGTAGACTTAAAGCTATGCTTAATCACCTTTAAGGCACTTAAAGGAATGGCCGCACAATATATTTGTGAGCTCTGTATAATGAAAGACCTAAGTGAAAGGAGATATTCACTGAGGTCGGCTTCATCGGAGGCCAGGAATAGATCTGCCAAAATACCGTGACCAAACTTTTTGTATGGCTGGACCTGTGGTGTGGAACAAACTACCACCGTTAATCAGACAGCCTTGTTGAATTTAGGAGGCAACTGAAAAC
Organism: Silvatares holzenthali; assembly: GCA_026537445.1. Taxonomy (NCBI): domain Eukaryota; kingdom Metazoa; phylum Arthropoda; class Insecta; order Trichoptera; family Pisuliidae; genus Silvatares; species Silvatares holzenthali. The sequence goes on along the minus strand of JAPMAF010000604.1, from coordinate 1,014 downwards.
CTTACTCTTCAAAAGGAGTTTTAATGAAGTGCATTCGAAGTGAAACTATTTTACTAAATGGTGCTATATAAATAAACGGATTTGAATTGGATTGCTACACCTGTCTCATACACTGAGCTCCGGCGCATTTGCAGGCTTGTTGATGGGCATCACTAAGATTGCAGATGGCCAAATGAGTTTGCAAAATTAAATTAATCTTCGGTATTGATACATTTAACATTTTGACTGCATGCAGCATTCAAACTGTGTAAGCGAACTGAGCTTGTTACAGAACTAAAGCCTTATGTGGTAAAACGCTTAGTACATATTTCTAAGGGACATGACATTACTGTGAATACCTAATTATAGTAGATATTGGCTTATTGAGTTTGGTAGTCATCTCTGGTCTGGAGCACCCAAGTATTTAAAGAATCTCCTTGGCTATGCAGAGGCATGCGGTTAGTTTAATAAATAATCCAGCACTTATCATTGGTTTTCAGCCGAGCACAGAAAAAAGTTCGTAATGATCTGCTGTTTTACCGATATTTTCATGGAAGATACTCTCGGGAATTGGCATCACTGATTCCTTAGGCTGCTGCGTTTGGTAAAGCTATGCGTTATGCAAATGCCTGTCACCTCTTCACAGTTGATATTGAGTGCATAAAAACTAATAGATTCTCTAAGTATTTTTTGTGTAAGGCTGTGGAATGAGCTACAGTCGTCTGTGTTTCCTCCTACCTTTAACATGGGCCTCTTTAAGTCCCGCGTTAATTCTACTTTATTCCTAAGTCTTCTTCATCCCACATAGCGTCTTATGATGTTAAAGGCTGTGGTGCCTTCTGTGCGGGAATACTTAAAAAAATATAGAACGGTGTGCCCCTCGATCCTCTCTGTCTACCCATTCAGGGAAGTGATGTTATGATGTATTGCAATATTTTCGCTTGTTATAAAACTTCTTATGCCGTTGAGATGAGGTCTCTTAGAAGAATATGTGGTAAAACAGTGTATGACAGAGTAAGGAATTCAGATATAAGG
>JAPMAF010000602.1:0-13681 GCA_026537445.1 Silvatares holzenthali | reverse complement strand
AAGGGCTGTTTTCGATGTATCGAATGGCCTGGCGGTCGGTTCCGGAGCGCCCCACGGGCAGAAGTGGTCCGTCGTCCTGTCAGCGAGTGAATGAATTTTCGGCCCGGTACTCGCTTCTTTTATTGCCAGCTGTGGCGACGCCCGCATTGTAAAATGCTCGCATTCTATTGTTGCAATATACATCGCACAGGGGCGCGGAGTGCACCTGGAAATAATGCATTAATTTCCAGTCGCTTTAATGCCCACCGTATACGGTCATGATCCTAATATCAACGTTTTTTAAGTATTGGAGAATAATGCAAGTCGAGGTAAAAGTAGAAAAGAGTGCAAATTGAAAGTAAAAATTGAAGAACATCAGTTTTCGCCTTGTAATTCGGATTATTAAGAAAATTTTAGGCAGTGTTCTGAACAAGTCTCAACTTATTAGCGATGGTAGTATCAAGAATGCGCAGTCATCAAGTATGTATCACGCTATGTATGAGTGTGGAGAAAGTAGAGGTAGGGACAAATGGTATTCTATTAAGCATAATAATAATTTACATTTGTTTAGTGCCATTTCGTGTAGAGTCCACAATAACGGCACTCGATTCAACATAATAATAGTTAATATTTGTACACAACCGAAAAACATACAGTAACAGCAATTGTACAAAAAGCAAAATGTACACAGAGTACTTATTTTATAGTTACTAGTTGGTATTAAAGATTGGCAAGGATACTGTGGATTCTACATATAAGCATATATAATAATGTGTCTTCAGAAGCTATCGAACTTTGGTTATACTCGAGACATTTCTAATGGAAGATGGTAACCTGTTTCAAAGGAGTGGACCAGCCACTTCAAAAACTCTGTTGTAGTAGTGTGTTTTATTGTTTACGGCGGAATGGTGATTTTGTTCAGTGAGTCCGAGTGTGATGACCCTTGTGTAGGCTGTTTATCGCTGAAACTATTTCATTTACATATTTCTGAGACAGAGTGGCCCTGTATCATTAAATGCCTTGAACGTTAAAAGGCGTATTTTCAGAAGTCAATGACTTTTGTCGTGCTGTGACACTTTCTTTGCCGACGTTTTGGACTACATTGTAGTGACCATCTTCAAGGCAAGCCTGTTTGTGTGAAAAGTCAGCCTGACTGGTGTGAAAGGGTGCTTGCTTAAGTATTAGGTAAGAGTACCGCACCGTAGACCAGTGTGTGGTCACAACACAATATGACTACCCAAGATTCTTAGACTTGCAAATCTCTTGGTCGTGAAAGCCTACGACAATATGTATTTTCAGAAGTTTAAAAGCATGTCTGTATGAAATAATTCATAGAACTATCATGTCTGCTTGTTTATCGTATTTTTCAGAGTTATCTATATAAATGACTGAACAGTGTTATTGGCAATGTGATATAGTGTATAGTGTTAGACTTTAACATGTCTCTTCCAACAAAATGGTGCCTTCAGCGCAAATGTTCCAAACCCACTCAGCACACTATCAAGTATGGAGTTTGGGCCATTGGACGAGATATCACAGCTTTTCTTGTCTGTCCCAATGTGGTTGTTTCCAAGAAGCATGCTCTTATATCGGCGGGAAAGAATAACAATGTCTACCTGAGAGATAACAATGTAAGACCTTTGAAACATTTCAAATATTTATTTTTATATTATTGCAGATATCTCAACTAGAGCGGAAAGTTAAAATTTCAACTAAAAGATGTTTTTTTAAAGTTTCATAAAGTAGAAATGTGAAAGTTATGTATGGAGCAATACATCGCATAAACATCCTCTTCAACTGTGATTAGATTTCAGTGATATTTTTTTTTTATATTATCTTTTACTACACATGAGACACCATGACACCACCATCCATCTGGGTCTGTAACATACTGTACAATTGCATGTGTAAATGCTGTGTAGCAGTCGGTGGAGAGATTGAAAACCTGGTTATTCAGTTCTAGTCACGAAACGTGGATAAATCCTTGTCACGTGGCTTACAATACTGAACGGTGGTATTGCTTCAGGGCAATACAAGATCTACCACTATTTTCCAGTCCAGAGTAAATATATATTTATAAATGCATTTTTTTTTCGATGTTTTTTATTTTTTAAATATATTTTTATACATATATTTAAAACCTGAATAGGAAAATGCATTTTATATACATTTTTTTTTTCACTCTGGCGGGATTCAATCCCGCGACCTCCAGCGTTCCTCCAACGCTTTAGTCAAGCGCATTTAACCACGAGACCGACATACTGTGTCTAATCTCCTTCAAAATTTAGTAGTTATGAGCTTATTGATATAAACTTTTGATATTAAAAAAATACCAAAAACGAAGTCTGAAGGTGTAAAACTGCACTCTGACTACCCGCACATTCTATTCTGACTACCCGCACAGTTGGTTGCACAATTAGGAAATGTCTTTTGCAATGATGCCATTATTTCATGTCATGTGTGGAAACTGACACCGTTCTGTTGGAATCACGTGTCTTCAAGATCTAGAGACCACCTCACTATTACCTGTTTGTAGATTCTTAACAGCATCTTCAAAGAAAAATAATGCCCTCAGCTAAAAATCTTAACCAAATAGTAAGAATACGCTACATAGTCTCCTTAAAATGTTCAATTCAAGTTCAATCAAAGCACCACACTGAATAGGTGTTCCCAGACTCAGCCATATTCTGACAATCAGTTGTAACATTTATTGCTACACCACTTGGACAAACACATGTTGAAGGTCAGACATCAGTCTAGTCTTCTTTCATTTTAATATTGTTCTTTTCACAGTTGTACTTGGAACATTTTGTTTACCATAAATTGAACACAATTTATGAATTGTGACAGTCGAACTTTAACTATTTAAAAAAAAAAGTGCTGTATTGTATCAAATAAAGATCCATTTTTAACATTTCAAACTGCCATACCATTCTTGTGATTTTAACCTCAGGCAGATGAAGGTTTTATGTGGGGTCTAGATAATAGATATTACCACAAGGTAATTTCTTTATATTTCATATCTTTGTCCAGTCTGTTCTAATAATATTACGGTAGATGATTTTGAGAACTCAGAATTACTTGACATATCGTCAGTCATGTATGGTGAATATATCTCAATTGAAAACTAACATTCGTATCTGTCTTTCCTCACGTTTATAACTTATTAATTTTTACCTCTTCTCATCTTCTCTACTCCTACTACTGCGCTATTCAAATAATTCAATCCATTATAATAGATTATATTTATCATAATTTCAGACCACCAATGGAACCTACATAAACGATGAAAGATTGGAGCCAAATAATTTCTATCATGTTTACGAGAATGATGTTATTAGTTTGGGAAAACCAGATTCCATGATTGAAAATTTCAATGTGGATTTTTCTTTCCGATTGCTCATGCTGCCGACTACCACTTTACCAGTTGTAGACTTAAAAGATGACTTTGAAATTGTAGACTCTGTCAAACCAACAAAGACCACTACTCTGGAAGCGACTGCATCTAAAGAGATACCTACTAAAACAAAGTCCGCAGAAAAAAATGATGATTTAATTGATCAAGCTCTTTCAACTCAAGAATTAACAAACCTTTTGAAGGAAGGATTACCATCAACTGATGATGTCATTGAAATTGATTCAAATTCTTCTGATTTTTCAATAATAGATTTAGAATATGGTGACAGAGTTGCCGCTAACAATATGAATGATAATTTAAATGAGGAAGTGCTGAAAGAAAGAGTCATTGAAAATAATTTATCAGAATGTAAGCCAGAATACTCACTTAAAACTGACAATTGTATTTATATCAATTCAGACTCTTCAGAGTTTCCACTAGCAACTTGTGAAAGTAATGATGGATCTGTCACCAATGACATAAATGATAATTTAAGAAAAAAAGTATCAAAAAGAGCCACTAATAAAAATAATATTAAAAAATCCAATTCGCATGCCACTAATTTTTCTAAGAATAAAGTTGCAAATAAAGATAATCCTGGCAATGAAGCATTTGTAAAAAGAACTGATATTAGATCTGAACATAAAATAGATAAAGTTGTAGACACACACGGCAGACACAAACATACTACTTCTTCAACAATACCTAAAAATGATAAAAGATTTTCGGAAAGAAGGAATTCAGTCAGGGATTCTGTCAAATGTAAAAAGAAGACATATAATAATGAGGATACTTCTAATGAATCTCTCTCAACTCTTTCTTCTATTTCATCACCTTCGACATCGAGAAAGTCTCTAGCTTCATCAACATCAAGAGTGAATGAAACTGAAAATAATAAAGAAGATGTTCACCGTGAAAGAAATCCAGCTGGTCAGGGAAAAATTAAATTAACTAAAAAGACTGAAACAAAAATTGTTCCAGACAAACCTAGTTGTATATCTCTGAAATCTAAAAATAAAGAAAAGCTTTCAGATGATTCACAAGCAAGAAAAGCCCCCCAGAAAAGGAGCGCAACTGAAAAGAAAATTGATCAAGTGAACACTCAGAAAAAATCTCGGCCAAATACTTTACCAAATACATTTGAAACTTTGGAAACACCTACAAGTCCTCCAAAGAAAGGTATGTTACTCAATTATCTTTGAGACTTTCTAATATTTTATACAGCCATAAAATTTGACACTTTTAAAAAGTCAGATATGCAATTTTTTTTATGTAATGATAATTTTGTGAGAAATCCCGCCTTGGGTATTATAAAATTTATATAAGAATAAATACAGACCGTGCGTAAATTCAAAGCTCAATTAATTATTTGACTAAAAGAGTATTTTTCGGGCGTGTGCATCTACCTCTTACCTTGGTACGTGTACGGCTACTCCAACAAATGGAAGAGTATGTCCGAAGGTCTCTCTCACACACTACACATCTGGGAGCTCATGTTTATGTGCACCATTCGCTAGTTCAGCATGAGGCACGTAACTTTTGGCACGGGTACGTTTAATACATAATCAAAACTTGAATTATTTTTGGCCAGTGTGACTTTATTGCGTAATTGTCTAATGATAGAACCACAACCTTATGGATAATCTACCTACTTAACCCACTATCTAATACATAATCCACTATCTAATAATAATAATAATATTGGTCGGTTTGTCCGTGAACGGAAAGTTTTGCATTTATAAATTAACAAAGTACAAATGAATATTCTAACGAACGAAATTCTCAACAATATATTCGGGCATGTGGTTAGTTCATGCTTAAAAAACGGCCCCCTCACTCGTAATAATGACCTCCAAAACACTTCATGTTTATCTGAGGCCTCTTCTACTCGTTCCGTACACAGGGACTGCACCCTTGGCCTCCTGGATTTTTACTCCCACTACGGTTATTGTGTTTTGTCCAAGATCCATGCCAAACATTCTAGTTCCGGAACTGTTAGTGACATAAGGCTCTAGTCGTAAAGATGAGGAGGTACGACTGCGAGATCTCTTCAAATAACAGTTTACGGAGGTCGCAGAACTCGCTGCATTCACTTAAGGAGGGCAAGAGTCGTTATCCCATGCCTCAGGCCTGTCCAAAAGCGCCTTTGCTGCCTTCATCTCATGTAATCTCAACTCTCGAGCAGTATTTGTTAATACTATTTCATTCCAGACTTCATTTCGGTATTAATAATACTTATGGTTTAGCACACCACAATTATGCCACCTAGAATCGCGCTCTGCTGTTCTTTTGCGCTCTGCTCATTTTCCCCGCGTCCTCCTAGTCGTCGCTCCTTTCCTCTCCCTACTGTCATTAGGAGACCGCTAGATTGCTAGGATGATTTACACTTATGTACCTGTAACAAAGGATGATGAACTCTCGCAGAAAAACCTGTGATCGGGACATCTTGATCTCTAATATCAGAACTAAATCTTGACAATGCGGTAGCCTACGTCGCTATGTAACTATGACAGACAGAAATAATACGCAAATGATGAAGAAAGATTTCAGAAAAAACCCATGCTACTTAACTCCAATGGAGATCTATTTGTTCCTTCATCTCCGGTGGTGGAGGCCAGATGTCCTTTTCTCCTCTGAGATGTGTTGAAGGCGATGCACCTTTATATCTATCACTCGCGTCAATCTTACTAACCCAAATGACACAGCTATTAATCGTGTTTGCCCCAAAAACCCGAATCAATTAAAATACCCCGATTGTGTGCTGATTGTGTTCGATCTCGTCTCAATCCACATCCCTCGATCGCGTGTCGCTTGTCTCGCGTTCCTTTTTCAAGTGTCCCGCTTGGTAACGCTATCCCATTTTCCTTTCCACATCTTGCATTTTTTTTCTACAATCCACATAAATCTGTCAAATGTCCTTAGAGTAATCTCATAAATGAAACTTGGCGTGGATTTTAAATTAATATTACTACAAAACCACCACAACGTCTTTAAAATTTTTACAATAAATAAGTTTTTTTCAATCTTCATTAAAATTTTCACACTATATAAGTTTTTTTTAATGGGTAATGAGTAAAACTCTGTGTATAGACATAACAAAATTATAAATTTATTTTAATATTTACTTAATTGAATTCTTTTTTTCACATGCTAATGATGAAAAAAATCATGATAATGATTTAAAGGGGAGATTTTTTAAACGAAAGAATCGAACCTTCATGTATGAAGTAAAAGATTTTTATAAACATTTCTATTGTTTTATAGTATCCTCTTCAAATGTAGATTTGATTTAACTAGTACAAATATAGACTTGATTTGATTTAAAGGAAAGTCGTAATTCGAGAGGAAGATAAATGATACTGAATGACCAACACATATCTGTGTATATATAAAAGCTCAGCTTATATAAGTTTTACAAGAACACTGAGTAAAGGTTATTAAAAATGTGACAAAATTTCAATACAATTATTAACAATTTTTTACAACTGAAAATGTTTCGTTACTAATACAATGTTGTATTTTAGATCTCAAAGAAAGAAGAAAATCAATACTCATTGATCCTTTACCACTCCGTAAATCTCCACGAAGTCACACTTCCTCTTCTAAAACTGTGGAAGTGGCAAAAGCTCAACAGCTCGCTAGAGATTTAAAAGTGGCCGTGAAGAAAAATACAACACTAATTAAAACAATATCCTCATCTCCTCCAATGGAGATTTTGCCTCAAAAAGAGACATTACCTCCCATACAACATTTCAATATTACATTACGGAAACGCTCAAAATCTGAATACGTTGTGGTCAATAAGTTTGTTGATTCATCATCATCGAAACTCAAACCAAGATTGTCCATTCACGAATTAAGAAAAGAAGAACTTGCAGACAGTTATAATGTTCCTAGTACTTCTGGAATATTTTCCACTAAACAAGCATTACTTTCTATAAGTCGAAGGCTATCCCATCACGAATTGGAAAGTAGGCAACTTGCAGATTATCATATGGCACAGGAACGTAATAATGTTCCTACAACATCTCGAACTTGCTCTGATCAGCATCAGCAGTTACTTCCTGCAATAGATACTCTGCCAGCAGCAAATAGGAGATCAAGTACATCACCAGCCCTTGCACCAAAATCATTACAAGAGACAAGAGAAACTATGCAGCTTCAAATACATCAAACATCTTCTACAACCGGATTTATGAACAGAGATAATCCATATGGAAGACAGATTGTGAGAAGTAAATCTTTAGTTGGGCATTTATATGATCGCCAAAGTACTTTTACAACCCTTTTGGATCCTAGACAAAGACTGCAATCTGGACTGGACCAAATAAAACCGAGATGCAATATGCCGGAACATCTTGAATATTTTCTTTATGTCATAATCCGTTGGAACCCTAAGTGGTTTGAGGAGCATACAAAAACGAATATGTTACCTCCTGTTCTGCATGAAGCCACTATACCATTGACTATGCATATTTATAAAGATTACAGCAGTTACTTCATGTAAGTCAAGTATAATTAGAATGTATGAAAGGGAATGTGGTGATAGATTTTTCTGGGAAGTCTCCAAATTAGAAAATGTTTGAGCCAGAATGCTCAGTATTCACCACTAAGAGATGCAACATTATTGGGAATTTCCAATTATAATTGATACCAATTTATCCTAATTGTTGTTTTTTATTATACATATGTCAACATTTTGGGACAGCCTTTGTTATTTTGATGCCGTATGAATCAATGAAATACCTATATTCAATATCCCAAGCAGTTGAAAGATTTTTATTATTCCCAAGAATTTGATATATGAATTTGATAATGAATAAATGAATGAAAAACTGATGAAATTCGTCAGAGTTATGGGTGAATTGGATTTTGTTCGTTAAAACTGAGAACTTGTTATGACTGAGCTTGTTATTACAAATTTCAACTGTACTATTTGTAAATAATTATATATTTTATGGTATTATTTTTGTATTACTTATACTGTTGTTATTTTAGGATATTAACGCAGCTCATGATAGTAGAGATATGGGAGTCTGCCTTTGTTTCTTTCCAGGCAGCAAATGAGAAATTTGAGTTTGAAGTTATATCCAAATTTATTAAATGTTTAGAGGTTCCTAAAATTTCAAAGATGTCCATGAAATGTAAGTGAAAACTTGTACTATTGTGAGATAATATATATCTATTTAATGAATTATTATTCCCATATTTGTTATTTCAGCCAAAAACAGTAATTTGGCGACCAATCGCAACTTAGCGTATGGGAGTGTAGTGCTCATTCATTTTCCTGATGTGTATAATGAAGAGTCTTGGTTTATGGGTTTGGTAGAAGAGTACGATAATAAACAGAGTGGAAATGCAGGTGAGTCAATTATTTGAATTATAAAACACACATCTAAAATACTTATATTTCTTGCTTCCTCTACATTCTTTCTATGATTGTAGCTTATTATTTCCATTCTCTAATATTTTTATTTATTATTTAGTTTTGCTGCCATATAGCAAGTCAGGATCACATTACGTTCTGTCCATTGATAATAAAGTGTATGGTGGCATATTTGACAGCTCAAATGGACTTAATCAACTGATCCAAATGTTGCCGTTTTAATAAATGGGATCAATAATTTAAATAAATAGTATTTTTATTATCTTTTTTACAGGTGATGTGATCATATCTTTATTTGTACGTAGTGATCCAACAGAAAAAATCAAAATAAATTCCACTGCACATATTAAAATACTGAATTGCATTAAGAACGAGCTTAACATGTTACGGGCACTCTATAACCTCAGAATGTCGCCTCTCAGAGAAATGATTGTGACTCCTTATCAGAAATTTTTTAATAAATTTGAAAATTTATGTCCATTGAAGGTAAATAATATATTATGTTATTTTTGTCCATAGTGCAGTTGGTGGGATGCTTCTAGAAAATACTTTGGAGCATATATATTCAATGATAAAATCTTGACAGTAAATAAAGTTACCTAAAACACACTGTGAAAATGATAAGTTGCACATAATTCTCCCCAAAGGGATTTTTACTTAGATATGTAACGTGATTCTAATGTGACACATAAATATCCACAACAGCATAATAATCTAAAACAAGTAGAAATCTTTTTCATTTTTCGTGCTTAATTTTCGGATCACAGCTCACTCAACTCTCAACAATCTGTATTTTTTTATGGCAATGATGGAATAAATATATTCCTTATTTTTCAGTGGAAACATGATCTGAATAACAACCAATTAAAAGCTGTATCTCAGTGCATATGCGCTATCACTGTTAATCTGCCTAACATACAAATAGTACAAGGTCCACCTGGAACCGGTTAGTAGCAACCTTTTACTCATTTTGATATTTCATTATTAATTTTGCATCTATAAAAATATTATTTATCATCTATTTTTTTATGGAAGAATATTATATTTATAAGATTCTATGTAAATTATCTGCTTAATCACTGCATTGGATATTTCTCTGCCGGTCGTTCAGTTATATTATATAGAAAGACCGGTCTAAAAATCTGCTTTTTGTGAAATGAATACAATAGTTCTTCATTCAGTTCAAAGCATTTGTCTCCAGTACACATCTTCATTTTGTAATTTTTACTGTTCACATTTCCACTTCATCTTTTCCAGTCATTGCCTTAGACTGAAAATTATAATCTATCTGAAAATTATCTCCACTCGCTTTGGCTTTCAGCAGTCTGCAGGGTAGAATGATTATTTAAACCTATCAGCTACTCCTTTTGGTCAGACCACTGAATTGGCGTCTGACCTCTCTCTCTTCAAAAGTGCTTCACTATCAATCTCTTGGTCCATATCAGCTTTATATGAAACTTTTATAGAATAGAGATTAATTAATTTTCTGATAATTCGAAATATTTATTCTTTTCATGTTGCTATGCATCATCAGCCCCAAAATAAGCAGTACAATTTATCATCATATACCAATATGAAGTGGAGATTAGCATGTGCCTTGTGTGTTGAACTTCTCCATAGTCACAAATGGTTGTCACTTTTTTGACGTTTCTCACTTTTTCAAGACCTTACACCTGATAACTTCATGAGACTTCTGAAGCTGAAATCCTGAGGCTAATTCTTCCTTTGGCTATGTCAGTCTTTGACCAGATGATTCTAAACATACTACAAACATTCTAACATATCTCAAAATAGTTAATCCTTTTTCATTCCTCAACTATCATTATCTAGTCGCCAGAGTATTAAAAACTTCAGCACCATGAAAATAACATGTTCTATTCTCTCCAATAATTTCCATTGATTACGATATAATATCAACTGTATATTTATTATGCAGGAAAATCACAAGTCATTCTTTCCATAATAATGGAGTATTTGCAAAGAACGGTTAACACACAAAGAGGGAAGGTTCTACTATGTGCTCAGACAAATATTGCCGTCGATGAAATTGTTAAAAGGCTTTTGGAATGTCGTAGTAAACTGAAAAATGGTAATATATAATGTTTTACAAATTTATAACCAAATTGTTCTTCAATTACGTGAGTTTTAACCATAAGATCAAGGAAAAGTCACGAGCTGTCTTGTTGTTTTTAAATATCGTTTGTAATAATCACAATGACCATTACATTTATATTATTTTCCGATTTGAACAGATTTCACATTCTCAATAGTCAGAGTTGGGATGAAGGAAAGAATGCAGCCACATTCCTTTGAAATCAGCTCTTCGCAACTAGCAAAAAAATTTGAAAATCATCCTGAGATTAAAAATGAGGTAATAATATGATAAAAAAAATTTAACAGCTTGTTGGTAATAACTTTAATTATTTGTTGGTAATTTTTAATGTTAAGTGATGATTTAATTTTTTTAAATTATTTGTTTTATTTAGTTTTATTAATTAAAATAAATATAGACCTTACTTATTTGATATTATTACATATGGAAAAATTTGAATATATAAAACATTTTAAAAGATTCACAAGTAAGAGTGTTGTTTGTCTATGTTTCGGGCCATATTGCAGTGCTCATCTTCACATAAACTTTTACACATAGACACTCACCCTGAAGATGGATACTGTAATGTGCCAATAATTACCCAAACAAAACACAATGTCTCAAATCCAAACAAAACCAAAAGTCTTTTTTGATTTGCGATTTTTTTCGGTCGTGAAAGCCTGTAATGGTTCGTACGTTTTGAATAGGCAGATTGTTCTTATAGAGGTGTGATAAATTAATGGAGCACTGTTATTTGAGACTTGATATTGGTGAATCATGTTATGAGTAGAATAACTGCTTTGCATTAAAGTTGAAGATAACAGTTTAGATACTCATAGTGGTCCCCTTATTCTATTAATTGTGGAATAGGAGATATAAACAAATAAACATTTATAAATTAGTGGAACAAAGAGTTTAGCATTCGCCTTGTTTCAGATGAATGCACAAGATTGAATTGCATTGGGATAAAGGTTTGTTGATGTCACATAAATTTATCAATTGAAGTGCTAAGTTGAAGCGTAATGATCGACTATTTTGACAGCTAGTGAATAGGCATGTTATCTTCGCTTGAACTTGTGTAAATATTGAGATGGAAAGTAAATTGATGACAAAAGGTGTTGTGGTAAGTTCTTTGTTTGATTCCGAGGTTAAGGACAAACAAACTATTGTGCATATAATGAAAAGTGGAAGAGAGAGGGAGACGGCGAGAGACGCCGAAAGAAGGAATAAATAAGGGAATCGGGAAGAATCGGGGTCAGTCGGGTCGCAGATTCTGAAGAGAGACGATAATTCGCCGCGATTTTGGACCATTCCGCCGCGTTTGGGAGGAATCGTCGCGAGAGTGAGAGGAGGGTCGAGAGTTGTAGCAGTGCCGGGGAGAGAAACGTTCGTTCACGTAAGAGATTCGTAGAACGTACGCGTCCGCATATCGAGGAATCCGTCGCGAATTACGGAGAGAGGAAATCGTTCATTTGACAGGGTGACCACGCGTGAAGGTTTTTTTTTATTGAAATGTCGGGAGTTTGATCACAACGCGAAAAAGTGAGTGCAACGACAGAAGATGAGACCAAAGAGACGTCACGGGGAGATTTGACATGTCTGTTGGTGCGTGGGTGCTGACATCGCACAATACTAAGTCATATTTCTTTATTATTTTCGTAAAATTGCTTTCGGTGACGGTTGCATTTCGTGTAAATTGTCAGATAGATTGATGGAACTTTGTTGGCTTCGATTTCATATGTTATTTGCATGGCATGAATAATGTTCCACCTAAGCGTTTATTGTAATTATTTAATTATGTGCATGTTGAATGCAGTATTAAATTAAATTGTACTAACAAATAAACTGAAATAAATATATTCGAAGAGCGAATAAAATTCGACAGTGGTCTGCGACCACTGTAAGGTCATTTGAAGGTAGTTCTCGTGGTTGTTATTTTGACAAACACGTAATGAAAATTCAACTCTAATCAAATTTTGGGAGATCGGCGTGCGCGATCGATCTGAAAACAAATGAAACTGCCTCCACGTGACTTGCTTACAAATGATCTTGTATCGAGTCTTCTTCTGTTTGGCTGATAGACTCGTGGGTTTGTACGGCGGGTGGTCGAAGAGCTTCAGCCTTGACTGAGCCGGTCACACGACCGCACCTGGTCTGTTCGATTGAGCAGAGAACCCTCGGGGTTACACTGGATAGCCCTTTAGTTAGACGCTTTATGAGAAAATGGCGTGTATATCGTTTTGACAAATGTTGCATAAATGACCGGTAAAGTTAATCCCGGCTGCATGCGTAGGAGAGTCATCAGAGCTGGCGAGGAATGGGACCAGTTATTACTAACAAACTAATAATTGTTCATAAAATTTAACAGAATAAGTTAATTCATGTTTTTTTTAGTCAAGCAGTACAGGTAGGCTATGAATTTATGCTATTGTACTAACCGATTCTAATTCTGATTATGTTTGTTATCTCGTGAATGATTATGATGTGCATTCTAATTGTTTGTCTGAACAACTGTTTACAAGTTGTACAATTGTATCGATATTGACAGTTTTATATTTATCACAGGTACCTTCTGACCAGAGTGCGTACTGCACACGAAATTAACGTAAATAAATGTCGAAGTGTAAATAAGACTAAATTGTCACATACTGTAAAATTGATATTCTGAATTTATCCTTATGACGATAAAATTCCCGTATCAAAGAACCACCTACGTAAACACAATGAAATCGGTTCTGACTACTAGAATATATTATTATTATTATTAACGTGGATAATTTATATAGCGCCGTTTTCGTGAGAATATCACCTCAAGGGCGCTGTACAT
>JAPMAF010000601.1:0-13690 GCA_026537445.1 Silvatares holzenthali | reverse complement strand
TCTGAATCGAATAATTAATTTTTTTAATTACTATTTTTTCACTCCGGTGGAATTCGAACCTTCAAGCTTCAGTTTATTTATCTCTTTAGTCAAGTGGCTTTACCCCTCGACCGCGTGGCCGACAAGAAATATCTGCATAGAAACACGTATTTTGCGAATCGGAATGGGTCAACGTAAGGGTTTCGTAGCTTGAGAAATTTCTCATAATACTAGCAGTATGACGTAATAAAACAATAAAATTATTCCGTTCTCATTTACCTTTAATGGGCTCGGTGACGTGTTCACATTTTTTGCGCCATCTCCATAACTAATGTCTTTATTTTTCTTTTGTCCTATAATGGGGTTGACTTTCATTATTATCACGCCTAGTAGACTCTCGAGCTTAGCAGCATATTTCTAATGGCTTTTGCCATTACGGAATGATCGATCATTAGATCATTAGGTGCTAGATGTCGTTTTCTCCCGGTGTATCGGATCGGATACCTCTACTTACACACATTATAGTGGGATATACGAGTATACGCGGTAGCGAAACTGTCTTATCGGTAAGCGCCAAAACCGGTAGTGTTGCTAACATAACCGGAAATCGGTGTTGCCACACCGAGCTGGAATATTAACCCTGCTACGTAAGAGTCCTCTAACATCTATTTTAATAGAATTAAATATTTGTATACGATACATAAGGTACCTAATTCAGTTTTTGCTGATATTTACCTACTGTGTCTGCTTAGATCTTAGCAAAGTAAGTTAAAGATCTGTATACCCATGAGTATAATGTGTGATGTTTCTAGAGTAATCCTAACCAGAAGAGAGTAACCCTAAAGAATAAATAATTTTCTAGAGTAATCCTAAAGAATAAATAATTTTCTAGAGTAATCCTAAAGAATAAATAATTTTTAAGTTCTCGAAACGGCCATAATATAAAGAGTAGTTTGGTGGTTGCCCCAGACTCAAATATTTTTTTATTGTAGATTTTAAAAACAAATTGGTGATCTTGTATTGCTTTGGAAGAAATCCGCCGTTCAGTAACCAAATACCTGTTATTTATTTATGCCTACTTCTACTTAAATCATTTCAGACGCATTATTGTATAGTAAAACTCTGTTAAAAACCATCGTGTTGTATCCCATTAGCAATCTGTGGTATCCAGAATACTCATCAGGAAAGATCCTTAGTTCAAAGAACCATAGATGATGCTTATTTCAAAGAATCTATATTTTAACTAATGTTCTGTTGGTATCTTAAAAATAAATAAAATAAATGAATGGTGTAGTCATCGTCAGTTCTTCGCATCTACAAATAGTTATTTATTACTTTACATGTGTCCTTCCATTTGTATTGCATTGTATTGCATTGCTGATTGTACTGTACTATATTATAATTATTCAAAAGAATTTTATTTATTTTTTTATTTGGGAAACATGAATAAAAACTTGGAAAAAAAGAGTACAAAACATTATCAAATCTTCGATAACATGTGTCCTCAGCATTCTCTATATACAAATTAAAAATAATATGGATTCGAGGAGGTAGAGGAAATCTGGTGCGGAGATATCATAGTTTTGCTTCATCTCGTTTTTCTTCCACTTTCTTTCTGAGAGAGAGAAAGAAAAATGAAAAATAAATAAGTAACGGAAACAAACAAGAGAAACCAATAGAGAGAACTTATCTCTTTTTTGTTTCGAGTGTATGGTGGAAATATGTTTCGCAGACTGACTTTTCACACAGACAGACTCTCCCTAAAGATGGACAATGCAATGTGGTCCGAAACGTTGGCAAACAATATGTCATAACACGACATAACTGCCCAAAAGTCTTTGGCTTGCGAATCTCTTGGTCGTGAAAGCCTACGACAATACGTGCTTCGCAGTTTACATTCTCGACTGCAGACTGCTGGTGTTTTAAAAAAATATTCCAACCCTAGTTAGGGTTATTAAACACTATTTCGTTCTAAAACACGAAAGCATTCGTGTGTATAAGAAAAAAGTTATAAATAGCATGGTTTATATGTGAACCACTAAAGGGTTAACATCAATCTAGCGGGAATAATACGAGACATAGCCAGGCCTCCCGCCCCAGGCCGCAAGGACAAGATTGCCAACCGGTTGATATGATAAACCAGATAAACGTCACTAATTTTATTATTGACATATTTTGGACGGGTCAAATACCTTCGACGCATATTTGGGCCAATACGTGGAACGTTGTGGACCGCGACCGTCTACCGCTGAGTCGGTTTACTACCGGATCAAACTGACTTGACGGCTTAATTCAATTAAAATTGTTGAGCTACGTTTTTTTTAAACATTACCAACTCAATTATTTTTGTGTTCTGTACAATATTTGAAGAGCATAGAGGAAAAATGACCAGTATAAATCTAACATTAAATATGCTTTTTTGTTAGACTTACAGTTTTTCAAGAGCCGTTGTTTTTTTTTATTGCCTTGGAGTCGTGTTATTGTTTTTACTGTAAGCTACCTCAAATGGATTTATTTCAATTTCGTAATCTGATAATTCGGATTATTTCTCTTTCGGATGCTTAGCTTTAGCACTACACCAAGTGTTATAAATATGTTTTGTTTGAAATTAAAGAAAATTACCAAAATTTATGATTGCATCTAATGCCATACGTGGATGCACTTAGAGTAAAATCTCATTTTTTTCATTTTCTTCATATACTTTGTGTTTTTTTCAATTTTTATAAAATTCTAATTAATGTCTTTCTTTGCAACCACTAGTATTATTCAATTAATCCAACATGTTTTAACCACACGCTGACCATGAACACGAATATTTGTGATCATAACTAGTGGAGGGTCGAAACATGTTGGATTATTTAAAAAAATTCCAGTGGTTGCAGACGAAGAAATTAAATAGAATTCTACATTTTAACACTATTTCCACACAAATTTCGCCTCAAAAATGAAATTCGGAGAAAAGGAGGAATCAAACTCCCTAATACAGGCTCATGCTAATACCGATTTTCCCATCCATTAGTTATCCTAATGAACGTGTATAAATTGAGACCTGATATATGTATGTAATAAGTAAACTGTAACTTCGAATATAGGCCGCCAATTTTAGCTAAACAGATTCTCATCGGATCTTATCGGGGCTGTGAATCTATGAGCTCGCGAGTAACTCCACGCTGGGCTGGGAGCCCGTAGGCCTGCATCCATCCATTGAATTAAACTCAGAGGTAATTGAAACCAGTTTCGTTGTTCACGTATGAACGACGGTGATTATAAATTCCGGGTATTGGGAATAACCCGATAATGGCGGGGATGATCCAGAAAGTTCCATCGTAGTTCACGCCGCTTGAACCTCCCACGTGAACCGTGAACTATGTACCTTTGCAAGTTAGCCCCATAAATTTCCAACACTAGTTATGATATACGGCCTTCCCTCGCGAGCCACCCGAGGAAGCTACAGGCACACTTCGGAATCTCGCAAGTTTGATTGTTCTACAACCCCTATTGAATTATGAGCTTTTTTCACCGTCGAAGACTTGTTTCCAGTTCTATCGATTTCTATTCAATACATGCTACAGTATTTATATTTGTATTCAGTCAGCATTTGAAATATTTTCAGTTTTTTAAAAAAAGTCTTTCAACATTCCTAACCTACGATGCTGAAAATTTATTGTACACAACGAAGTTAGTTTCCTTATTATGTTTGAGAATATATCATATTGATGTAAAAATTTCTTAATATAATTGTTTCATATTTTTAACTTCAACTTACCATGTTTGTTTTTTAGCCAAAATACCACGGGAAATTTATCTGAGTTCGACGCGTTTCGCTCTAACTGAGCATCTTCAGGAACTAAACAGTTAAACAAAGTTACATCCGAATTAATAAAATATATTAATTAACTTACCATACTAATATATCGAGGAGAAACAAAGGGTTAGTAACATAGTGTGAATTTAAATTTTGAATACCTAGTAGCATGCTTCTCAACTTCTTAACAATACTTACATCAGAAGCCAATACAACCGTCGTGCTTGTATGATAAAATGCATAATGTGGAAAAAGTAAGAATTATATGTCAATACATGGTGTTCCAGTCTCTCTGCCTGCTTCTATTGAAAAATTACTTAACGTAATAAATGTATGTTAAATCGAATTAACGACTAGTATTTCAATTATGTGAATTATTTATGTTGTTACGTAGAGCTCTGCCGCCTGAAATTACCAACCTAGAATAAATTTAACATTTATTTGATTCTGTGTTGTGTTTTTTTTTTAACATTAATTTACTAGGAATCAAGATAGACACCTCAAACGATTTGTTTTTACTTTAACTTTGGTAACATTGTGAATCCCCATTAATAATACTTTTTTTGGTTTTGCTTCACAAAGTCACATGTTTTATATTCAACAAGATTCTACATCTGTTATTTACAGACAATATTCAAGAATGTGTTTGAATATTAGCCAAATTCAAACTCTTCAAAACTTCAATTACATTCAAAGACATTCACAAAAATGGTCTGCGAATAACCAAAATATGTGAAATCTTATTCGAGTTTATTTTTATTAATTATTAAAATGCTTCCAATGACTTATTTATTATGCAATTCCGTTTCTAAAGGTTGTCATTAAAATTGTACTCTGTTCTGAGTAGTTCATACTAAACCAAATGTAACATCTTAGAACACGAATTCAGATTCAAAGTAAAGAAAGTTCTTCAAATTTATCAAAGCATTTGCACAGAAACGTCTTCACCAGTTGAGTGACTACTGTAGATACTAAGGAGGCGGTATACTCGTATACCAGAGCAGGGCATAATCAGTACCCGACCAACCTGGACTCGTTTATTCAGATATCGGATAATGGAGTAGATTGCTCCGTATTACATTGCAAAGCAGAGACCGAGAGGGATGCTACAATTGACTGGAGCGTCGCTGTCCGGGCTGTTATCTATGCAAATGGAGCCTGTTTTTCTAATTGTTTGCCCTATTAGAGACCGCTTGCTTGGATACAAGATAACAGGGATATGCGGTATAAATTATACACTAGCAAAACACGAAGGGACGTTGGAAATGGTCACTTATTTTCTCTTTGCAACAGACAAGAGTTTTAATTGGACTCTTTAAACCTTTCCGTTCCAGTTTAGCAACACAAAATCGAATGTTAATCTATTGATAATTTGCTGTTTATTCACGTATATATAACTACAATGTGCATTTATTCGTATGCCTTAATAAATTTATTATAAAAATCATATATTTTATTGTCACTACAGATTTATTTTATTACCTATACGTATAATATTCTTAATTATGTATTGTATTATATTGTACGCATCTGAATACTACCATATTTGAAGGAATAAACGAAATAATAAATATTGATTAATTTTTGACTCTTAGCCGACTATTGAACTTCAATAGAAGGAAATTGATGTCACTAAAACCTAAATGTAACTTTAGATCTGTTTACTTTCACTAAATGTTTGTCCTATGATGCAAACCTAACAAAATACTCGCTTAGGCACTCATCCAGGAGCAACTGATGGGGAATAAAAAAATACTTTCTAAATAAAAACACCATGGGAGATACTCATATCTACAAAGTAATGATTAAAATTAATAAAAGAATTTAACCATAGAGGTTAAATATGTAAATATCACTCCGCAGTCAAAATAAATATGTGTAGGATTTTATTGCTGATTACTTTGTAGTAATTCATTTCAAAAATTACCTTATTATTTTTTATTTTTATCTAATACCTCTTGTTTATTTTATTATATTACTAGATGATTAAGCCTTTGGAAAGCTTAAAATACATCGAACTCATAAAAAATAAATAAGTGGTTTCAAACGTAAAAATAAAATGTTTATTTACAAATTAAATACATATTTGTGATTATAAATAAGATCTTTATTAACTATTTATTATGGTATTCACCTTACTGTATGGTCGCGAAACGTGGGCTTGACAGAAGAAGGATGAAAGCAGAATAAATGCAGTGGAGATGAGATCATTACGAAGAATGTGAGGAAAGACCCTGAGAGATAGGATAAGAAAATTTCAGAGAAGCATGCAAATTAAAAGTAACAATCATAAACGGAATGAAATTTGGATGTTTGAGATGGTTTGAACATGTTGAACGAATGGCGAATGAAAGAATCGTAAAGTAGATCTACAGTGCGAATATTAGTGGCAGAGCATTGCTTGGAAGGCTTAGAACATCTTGGCAAAAACATGTTTCTAAACGAAGGCAATGTCAGGAGCCACAACAACCGGCGTGCGTGTATGAGAAGATGCATGAGCGTGGAAGAAGCAAGGATTGTGTGTCAGGATAGAGACAAGTGGCGCTCTATTCTCTCTGCCTACCCCTATCGAGAAGTTGCGTGATGTTATGTTTGTATGTATGTATTTTTATTTACGAAATCACCTGTTAACAAGCGCGGTTATAATAATTCAAATAATTTAACAGGGGGGATGCATTCAGTGTAGGTAATTATTTATTATCGTCGAAGGTTTGATGATTGGATTACTTCCCATATGGTGTCGGAGTTTATTCGACCCAGGCCATAATATCACAATAACTGGCCCAGCCAGCACGGGAGATTCGGCGAGCCTTTTACCCTTATGTAATTTAATATGTTGCTAAACCCTAAACCAGACCTGTTCGACCAGCCACCGCTGCGCATACTGATCAGCTGCTATCTGGGATGGACCTTCACTTCACCACAGTTTACAACCGCTTCCATGCGAATATTTCACGAAATATCGATAGTCAACTGTTGATCAGAAGATAATACCGTCTTTTAAGAAAACTCTCACCAAAACGACACTATACATATATTACACCTGTTCTACAATAACTTTGTGATTCCCCATTGTTAATAAAATTCACGCCGTTTCATCTCAAGGAATTTCTCTTCATTTTTTCAATTACGTTCGTGCCCGCTCCACGCTCCTTCCTTATATATGGATTCCTTACTCTGTCGTTCACTGTTTTATCACATACTCTTCTAAGAGATCCTATCTCAACAGCATTCATTACACATTTATTCCTTTTCTGTCATGTCCACGCTTGACTTCCGTACATCAAAGTTAGCACCAATACTCCGTTATGCACAGCCGTCCGACCATTTTTGGATAGCTTATTGTTTGATATGACAGCGTTTAGTGCACAATTCACTCTATTTCCTGCTTTCACGCGCCTTTCGATATTTCCTTGGTAAATTAACATTTTTAAATCGCTTTCATTCTCATCCAATGGCACTGCATCATTTGCATAAAATGAACTGCATACTTTTCTTCCATTTATTTCTGCATTTACATTAATTTCTTTCAATTCTTTATTTTTATAAAATTCTATCTTATTTTCTTTATCTTAACCAATCTCAATATCTTTAATCAATCCATCCAACAAGTTTCTACTATCTGCTAGTTATGATCACGGATGCCTTTAGAATTAATTGTACATTTATAATTAATTTTAAATCCATCCGCAAATAATCGAGATTTGTTAGATTGGTTATGATCTAATTGTAAAAGAAAATAAAATAGAGATTTATAAAAATAAAGAACCACAAGGTTTATGAAGAAAAAAATATTTCTTTATTATTCCAGGTAATTAATTTTATATAATTCAAAATGTTTCAGCATATACTGGCCATGTTCGCAAAAAATATTTTTTTCAAACTTCGAAAAGAATAGTATGATAAATTATTTTTTCAAACTTTCACTTCGTTTTTTTTCCTTTCAGTACTCAACATTGATAATCCATGTGGGTATTTATATTTAGTAAGCTATGCAACAAATAATAATAATTATATAACAATTATTATATTAATTTTTTAATAATCTTTGACAGCTTTAAAATTACAAAAAAAAAAATTACAAAATTCTTACATTTTTTAATAATTTTATAATTTTAAAATGTCTAGTTAAAGAAGTGTTTGTTGCATTGCTCATTGGATATAAGTACCTGCACCGCTTATATATTTTGGGTACCTAAAGAAAAAAATAATTTCAAAAAGAAAGTTCAAAAAAGTTTGAATTGTTTATTTTGCAAAAACACACAATGCAAGTACATGATTATTTTAAAAAATATTGATGTACATGCCCAGTGCATGGTTGAAATATGTTGAATTGTATGAAATAAATAATATGGCTGTAACTAAAAAAATAAATTTAACGTTTATTTTTCCAATTTGAATTACCACAAAGTAAAAACGCATTTAAAAAAAAATCAAAATAGCAAAAAATGTATTTAAAAAATTAACATATATTCACTCTGGACTGAAAAAGGGTGATAGGTCTTGTATCACCCTGGAGCAATACCACCGTTCAGTATTGTAAGCCACGTGAATGGATTTATTCATGTTTTGTGACTAGAACTAAATAACCAGGTTTTCAATCTCTACTCCGATTACAACACAGCATTTATATGTGCAATTATACTGAATGTTATAGACCCAAACAGATAGTGGTGTTGTGGTGTCTCTTGTGTAGTATAAGATAAAAAACCGATAAAAACCGACATATAGATTGAATTTTATTAACACTGTATTAGTTTTCTAATTAAATTGTGCTCTTTCACATAAGTTTATTGAACTAAGAGATGTACAGAGTCAGGTTAAACTCGTTAACAATTAACGTTAAAATATTAAAAGCGTTACATATGTGTAAACGCAAATTATTGAAAAAATGATTGCAATCAATAATTCATCGATCAACACCTCACTATACAAAATAATAGTCCATACAGTAATGATAATATTGATTTTGTACTATCAACGTTTCAGGAATGCAAATGGTATCAATAGTGTTCAGACAAAGTAAGGGCTATCGACATATTTAGATGCGGATATCTCCTAACGATCTGTAAATGCATCCACTAGCATTGCAGGAATGCCAGTGCGGTGCTGTGCTTGCCTACGCTGAATATTGCAACGCTGACCTCGCCTACTTGATATTCTAGTCTACTCCGAATGCCTGTTGGATGCGATGCAATCAAAGTGCATCCATAGCATTAATTAATATGATTTTACCTGAAATTGCCATTCAAGCTGATTCAAGCACCGTACTAGTGTGCACAATTGGATGAGTTTTTGAATAGATTTCAAGGAGATCGCCTGTACTGAATGTATACGTAGTTAACTGTAAATTCCCATCATTCTGTTCTACTTAGTATAAAAGACCCTACTTCCATTTCGGTTAATGCTTCAGAAGTATTTTTAATACAAATATTAATATTTTTAATTCTAAGCAAATATTTATTTGTTGTAAACAATACAATACTACAGCACAGACAGAGAGGATCGAGAGCCACAAAACTCTATCCTGACAAACATCTTTTGCCTCATCCACGTCCATACATCTCCTCATGCATACTCTGCGATTATTACGACTACAAACATAACCATTGATTAGAATTTTGCCTTAGGAGGCCCCTCTGTTGCATGCCTTCTATATTCGAATCGTAAATTTTACGTACTGATCCCTCGGTATCCATTCGTTCAACATGCCCAAACCAATTCAAGGAATTTCTCTTCATTTTATCAATAACGCTCATACCTGCTTCACTTTCTTTATATCTGATTTCCATTTTGATTAATTCGTAATGAAAAATGTCATATACTGTTTTACCATACATTCTACAAGATATTTTGATTTTCAAGAATCGAATAAAATCAGATCTCACGGTGTTCTGAGGGAGATGTCGCTTTTATTTTCTTTTCTTTCTCCAGTCCCCTTCTTGCGCTTGCGATCTCCCGATACTATCTGCCAGATATGCACACTCATATCAGTTCATTTGTTCTGAACAACCATCACTATTACCTAATTGAAATGAGGATTTTTTTGAGGCCTGCGACAACATTTAACAAAATGATACTGTAAGGAATTGTGTGTGTGAATCCTGTTACCGGAGCATTGAAGATAAATATGAAAAGTTCTTTATATATGAGTTTATTGTCTATATTTTGTCCAATGTTCTGTTAGTGTCTTCAAAATGAATAAATAAATAAACATTTGTTATATTTCTTGGGGACAATTTTTCAGTCACGAGATATTTTTATCTGCCATCGTTAAGCGCATTGAAAAGTACATTCTATAATTTGAAATCGTTAAGCGCATTGAAAAATATATTGCAGTTATTTGACAGATAAAAAATATTACATTAAAAAATGGCCTTTAATCTAATGGTGTCCTCACATTAATTATTATTTTGTGATGAAGTACGGACATTTAATATAATAAATTGACCAAAGTAAGGCGCTTACCGTCAATATTAACGTAGCTTTGATTAACCCTAGCAGAGTCCAAACTGGGGCACATTTAAATTTGAACAAAAAAATGTGTCCCAAATACATATGAAATAATTTATTAATCGGGTGAAAATTATATTCTATTTTGGATTAATACCACACAGATATTCCTTCTTCTTTTTGCCACATTCACATGCTCATGAACTGACTTTTACAAATACATATGGATGCTGCTGTCGTGGTGTCTCATGTGTGGTATAATACATTAAAAAAACATTTTCCAACGCTCGGCCCTCCGTCAATGAATAAATTGAATACATTGCACACCGCCGCATAATTTTCCGTAGAATTTTTCACAAGATAGCTTCCCCTATAAAGAAACAACCCAAAGTAATATAAATGAGTCCTGAATCTATAAAACATAGTTCGGTGGCTCTAGAGACCCTTAAATACCGAAATGTTTTCCCTTGAAAATTCTTCAAACGTGCAAAGTTCTTGAATCGCATTAATCAGACAGTGGAGTATGCGGGCATTATTTTTCAGGTTGTGTTCCTAGGATAGGTGGGGTGCTCGGTTGCCTCCGCCACCCCGCAGCCGGATCACAGGAGAAGCCTTACGAATTTAAACCTAAAATATTCAACGAGTTTCACCTTAAACGGATTACATGTTCACATGTTGCCTTCGTGCACGATTCCTTATGTACGTTATACGTATGATTCACGTGGCAACGACGTGTTTACTATATAATGTAATTCTTCATCGGTCACTATATATCGACGATATTGTTATTCACTTGATATAATTTATTTGTCTCTTCGTGAACATCACAGAATTTTTTCCCATTTCGCTGTCTCAATTGTAAAACTAATTCACCTTATCTACCATTAATAATCCTCGCAACATATCGATGTAATACACGTTGCATAGAAGAATAATTTATCCATTCTATTAGCAATAAGAACGCATACTTACAAATTAGCGTCCCACGGTGCAAATGCATCTTGTATAAGGCCCTCGATTCATTGGGCTGCTAATATAAAAAAGGATGTATGCGTTATATATTATATGAATATATATGTCTCATATTCTAAGATCTATTTCTCCAACCCGTTTTTTCTTCATTTTTCTCTAGTATAAATTCTAAACGTATCGTAATTCTAATCTCTAACTAATGTTTTGAATGTACATTAATTTTTCAAGTTATGGTTTTAATTGGGATTAACTGCCAAAGATTGCTATATTGCAAATTATCCTTACTTATAAATATCTATTTAATAAGGCGTCAAAAAAATTAATGTCAGATATTCTTACCCGAGAACGTGTTCCTATGTGAGACGATTTGACTTTAAAATAATCTTCCGTCGTATATGTTTTTTTCGAATTATAACTTCTTTCCACTATATCTTCGATTTCTCAGCATCTTCGGATGTATAGTCCTGTTTCATGTTACCTGTAATCATTGGAGTTTCTGTTACGTAAAAACATAATAAAACGTTATTGAAGAATGGAGGTAACTTGATTGTTTAAACATCTTGGATGAACAGATATTCCCCCACCTTCCTTGAATTAATTCGCGATTCTTAGGATGGGAGGAATCGTAGGTAAACACGGGTGTAAAATCCGCTTCACCGGAGCGCATACTCGCGCAACCGTAAAACCTGCATTCTCTTCCCCACAACACTGTTTGCTGATCCATCGGCCCGACCATCCAACCATTCATTGTTGATTGTTGACTGCTGGATGTTTGCAGATACTCGGGCAGACCTTCCGCAAATATATCGGCCTAATTGATTGCCCTTGTTGCAGAATCAATTACAATGATACTGCGCTATTAAGTTAGATTGTATTAAGCATATATTGTTCACATTAGAAGGCATTGTACCGTTATCTTTTCAAAAATTTACTGTGATCTTCATTATCGTCTGGGCCGAATCGCTAGAGTCGCCAATTAACTTGCTGGGGTTAAATCTCAGGAGTGCTGAAACAAATTTTACATAATGAATTACGAGTTTATCCTATACAAATTCAGGGATTGAAAGAAATTATGTTAGTAAAGTTCAATACAAATTATTCAATCACATACAGAATTATAAATAGCATTATTTGAATGCAAATAAATTAAAAATGCGTATAAAATTCTGTTTATTTTATTCTACAACTACTAGATATTATTTAATTAATCCGAAAAATTTCAACCTTCTGCTGACCATGATCATCATGACCAGCTTATGTTTGAAACATGTAAGATTAATTGAATACTATCTAGTAGTTATAGACAAAGAAATTAAAAAAAAATGGAGAGCCATAAAGTAACAGATGAAAGGGTAAAATATTTACACAAATACTGGATTTTTCAAACTGTTTTTTGAGTTATCTGCGGTTATAATAGAAACTTTTATCATTACAGCATCGCTATTCTCTTCTCTTCGCATATTCTGTGTAATAGTTTCAATGACATAAATCTGCAAGTGATTCGTTACAGAATTACTTTTGACAATAAAACACAAAAGGAAACTGGTTAAGATATGCTCAAAGAAAGCTTGAAACATGTCAATCCAAAATGGTTATTGTTAAATTAGATTAGAATTTCAGGTTTCAATCATGCTCGAAATCTCGCTTTAGAGATTTAATACATACTTATGCAAGATAATGTATACAATTACATAGGTAAAAGGTTATTTCGATAACCCTTGATACTAGTGAAATAAACTGAAAAAAATTTGATTTCTAAAGGAATACATTTCTTTTGGGAAACGATGTAAACAGAAACAGAAAAGGAACAGCTGCATAGAAAGTAACCATAGCGATTCTCAATAGGGAATTAGCACAAACGCAACTGATGTACTAGAATTACTTTTCTCGTGATTGTACAGTTATTGAATTAAATGCCAATTCATTAGTTGATTCCAAAATACTTTTCTACATTTCTATAATTGTTCATAGATGAAAGATTAATTTCACTTTTCCTCGGTTACTTTGTAGTTTTCCATTTATAAAAAAATCTATTTAATTTCTTTGTCTTCTTTGATAAGTTTTTAACTAGAGGTTAAGATAAAGAAATTGAATAAAATTTAATTTTTTCATCAATTATTTTGTGATTATTTAATTAAACCATCCAGCCAGTTTTGACTATCAACTAGTCATGATGACACAAGTCTTTAAAATTTTAAAGATTGCAGAGATCATGACTAACATGATCTCTGCAGTGGTTATGGACAAAGAAAATAACATAGTTATTAAAGAAAGATTGACAGTTGTTCAGCACATAATTATAATTTCTGGACACGTACCATTTTATAATACTATTATGTATTAAAGATATGCTTTGAGAATTTTCCAATGTTTTAACATAGTATTTAAACAACGATATCGAGCAAGTAGCACAGATATACCGCATAGTGTTGTACTCATCTAGTCTTACATCAACGCACTTTAGGAATTCTTTTATATATG
>JAPMAF010000600.1:0-11951 GCA_026537445.1 Silvatares holzenthali | reverse complement strand
CCTGTATGGGCCTAGAGTTATTTCCACTCTCTGTATTGTACATCACGTTAAATGTATTATGCAATGTACTATGATTGAAATATATTTTTAGTATAATGTAACAAATTTTATAAAATTTTGTCATAAGTTTATTTGGGATACAAAAGATGAAAAAAATGATGTTGAAAAGTGATAGCTGCACCACGAAAATGTAATGGCATTGTTTTCATACTATTCATAGTAGTTCACCTCATTCATGAAAAACGTTATTTCCCTGATGGGTTCAATCGATCAAACGATCTCCCCCATCTATCTCTGCATTGCGCTCCCCCAGGTGTCTTCCGGTCTAGTTGAAGTTGTCTCTTTCTTATTCTTGACAGAAACCACCAATCCAAAATTATCCTTTTCGCTACTGTTTTACGAAAATGAAGTATGAGTAAACTTACAGCTCGCTAGCTATTGGATTCGCGCTTTTCAAATCCCGCCATTTGAGATCGAGTGTGATATAATATTATAATACATAATGTAGCTGTTTAGAGACACTGAACGCCTTATTAGTACGATCATACATCACCGTCATATTATATTAACACTGTTAGGAAAGAGCAGATAAATTACGAAAAACTTCAAACAAAAGATAGTAATACAAAAGGTCAATAATGTTAAGATAAATGTGTTAGTATGCCTGACAACTTTTCATAGCGCGCTACATGAAAAGAGCAGATTATACGGCACAGCCAGCCTAATTGCAATCCATCACTAATCACTATTCACTAACTTATCATCGTAACTAAAAATATTCAGATCTCTAAATTTCAATGCAGAATAGAGCCACGGACTATCAAGGCCACAGCAGGATAAAAAATATGTATACGAGATAGAGAAAAATATGTATTGGTGACGCATGTTACATCCTTCGTATTCATCCTTCGGGAACCTCGAGTAAAGGGCTAACTATCTTTAGTTTACCTAGGACATATTCTCAGATTATTCGGACGACAGAGGGAGAAAGGGAAAAGGTCTACATTAAGAAACTGATTATGACGGTAGAGTTAAATAATGTCGTAAATGATTAATGCATCCTAGCCAGAATTACACAAAAAATATATATTTTATAAAAAAGTTTTCGTATAAATTAGCGTGATTCTCATTACTTTTGAGAATATTTTTTATGCTATACTACAATTGAAACACCAAGATGTCACCGTCCGCCTAGTCTTGTAACATTCAGTACTATTGCACATGTAAATACTGTTTAGCTGTAGTAGGAGAGAACGAAAATTTGGTTATTCAGTTCTAGTCACGAAACATAGATAAATCTATTTTGCGTGGCGTACAATACAGAACGGTGGCATTGTTCCAGAATAAATATGCGTCTTTTTAAATGCATTTTTTTGTTATGTGATTATGTAAATATATTTTTTATAATTATTATCAAAATCAATATCGAACGAATTTAAAATTATTTATTTTTTTCTAATATTCTCCAGCGCTTTAGTCAAATGTCTTATCCACTAGGCAACGACGCCGATTTACTCATGATGGTATCGTACAATACCATCATGTTATTGTACGATACCATCATGAGTAAATATGAGTATTAACACCGTTCTCCAACGATTAATTTTTTTTTTAAATTCAGAAACGAATAAAGACCAAAGATGCTACGGAAACGGTGTTAACAAAAATGCAGCGGTGCAGGACTTGAGAGGATAAAGAACGGTAGTGAGAGATAGAACAAAGTGGAGAGAGTGGACACTTAGTTCGAACTGTCGAGCTGTTCGAGCTGTCGAACTTATGATGTTGATGATGATTTTATGCAAGAACGTTAATTTCAAAAAAATATCAAAAAATCTAAAATCATAATAAAAATTACTCTAACCAAGGTACTCTTCAAGGTTTTGTTTAGAATAACGGCGTAATAAGAACGATGTAACATTTTAAGAAACGTATTATTGGCGAAAGGAAACGCGAGCAATCAATGAACACAAAGTATAAATTGCGTGAGATAAACCGTTAAACGTAGGCTTCACAGTTTAAAGTAATTTTATACTTTCATGCGAACGGTATTACAACATCATTCACTTTCGTTCTGCTTGTGATTAATATCCATTCTGCTCTCAAATGCAGGCAGCCTCAACAGACATATTTTGTTCAAACAAATTCGTATATTTCCGTAGTTTCCAAAGTGGGCGATATGGCTACCCGAGAAATGATCCAACGGATGGTAGTACATGCAAATTGAAAGGTATATTTTATAATAGTATTTTTTATTTTTCGCCGAAGAAAGAAGCGCATAATCGCATCTACTTGCACAGAGTTTATTAAACCTTTTACTATAATATTCAAATGTTAGTAAATGCAAATTCATAAAAACACAACATTTTTACCTTTTTTACTTAAAAGGTGGTTACACAAATTTACAGTCATGATTACAAATAAATAAATTTATTATTCCGTATCAAGAGGAGGGGTGTGCAATACTATAATACTTGTTACATAATAAATTTGTTACAAAAAAGCAGGAAAAGCAAAACATAGGTACAAAATAAAATATGTAAAACAAGAAATTAAATAAAAAATAATAAAAATAATAGTTAAATATTAAATAAAGGTGAGGTCTGATTGCCTTCGTGCAATCAGCCCTCTAGCTATCTTGCTTGCCTGGAGCCCCAGACTGTTGCCTGTTGCAGCCCCAGGCTGTTCCACTGCACAGTAAACCGCATTAGCACAGTATCAAGCCATTATATATATTGCTCCATCACATGTATGCTCCAACAGGACTCTGTCGATCCCACCTATTGTTGGTTCTCGTAGTCACAGATTCGATTCCCGATAGAGTAAAACTTTAAAATATGATAACAAACATTTAAAAATATCGCCTTGACCCTTTGATATGTACGTGGTTAGCTGTTAGATATGAATAAAGGAGAAAATGAAGAATGTGCAGGAAGACCCTGTGTAATTGACAAATGAAAGTATGAATATACTTTGTTTGTTATAATTGTCAGTTAAAAGCAACAAAATCATATTTGTATATTTGAGATTATTAAAAGATTGGAAGATTAGTAAAAATGAGCTATATTGTAAAATTAATTGAAAGAGCAGTACTGTGAAGGCCTTAAATCATATCAAAAGTATGTTATTCTTTTCTTGATGAATTTAATGTTATGACCCTCAATATTCATCTTGTGGTATAACGAGATGTATGAATATGGTGGAAGCAAGAAATGTATGTCAGAATTCAGACACCAGGCACTGCATTCTCTCTACTTACTATTATCGAGAAATAGCATGATATACATATGTGTGCATACAAATTTAAAAATGTGAGAAAGAATATATTTAGATATTCAAAATAACAAAAATGAATTTAAAAATACTTGAACCGTTACAGAATCGAATGATGAAAAAAAGCTTGGGAAAGTAGATTCTTGTTAATTTTTTCTCGAAGTTATTGCGTGCGACGGATAGTTCTATTTAAGTAAAAATAAGTTATTCTGTTGCCCAATATTACATTGGTTGCACCACACACGTGATGTTGTAACTCATAATTTCTCCCTTAAACAAATATATAATGGACTATACACCTCGAAAATGTATTTCCTTAAGACATCTCCGTGCAATTAATCACTCAATATATAACCTCATAACTATATTTTCATTTTCATTCAAACAGAATACAAGTAAGCATTCGGAGTAAAACTTTGTAAGGATCGCAATCTAGGGAGATAATATTATTATCTTTTCTGAATTCTTCTCCTATCGAGTTTGGCTACAAATATTAAAATGTACAAAAGAGACGATGTTTCCAAACTACGGTGCTTGGTGCCACGAGTTATATGTTTGTTGCATCCAATTCACGTTTTCTTTCATATTTTCATTTTGTGATAAATACACCGGTACACCCATATCTGAAAACTTCACACACCGTACAATAGTGTCAAAATAATGTATTAATTTTCAGAATCAGGATATAGTTGGGTATTAACGAATGCATCATAAAAGGACAGCAATCCATGAAGATAGTATACGACGAATAAAAACAAAAAGTTATTTATTCAGTTACCAAAGAATAAATATCTCCCGACGGCATAAATCTCTGAACTCAAAATGGTTGTATGGTTGGTTTGCCCTGAAAAAGGCGGTTGTAGAGATTTAACACGATTGCATTACATTAATCCCGGGGTCGCTTTATACCACAAAAGTGCGACTGGAGTCATTTACTCGTAGATTGAGTACTCTAAGAGCCTACATTGATAAATGGTACCGTAATGTTCATTACAGCGAATTATCGTAGGCTAACATATTATGCCCGTATTATGTAACCTACAATGCCGGCAGTACTGCACTCGCGAGGCAATGCGGGGGGCAACATGAACTCAGATATAATATAATAATTACTGTAACACTTCTAAACGTCTTGATTGAATAAATAATAACAAATACAAATACAATATCATACTTCATCTGAGTTCACTGCAAGACGTAAGCATCCCTTCGGCTCCTCCCCATGCGGCATCTAATGCATATAATAATATAATAAATAATCGATGCGGCGATAACGGACAAATCTTCTAATGTCGTACATCTATTTTGTTAGTGGGTTCCCCTAACATTTGTTTATTTATTTAACAGTACTATTTAGCAAAAATCAAAAACATAACGAATATTAATAAGGAACACAAGTAATATATAAAATAAAAATATGTACCAAAATAATATTTAGCATAAAATGCTATGTAAAATAATGATAAAGAACAATACATAAAAAATAATACATTAAAATTTAATTCGTAGAAAATTATTAACTAATTTAATATATAAAATATGACAGAAAAAATTTTTTAGTATAATAAATGTTACGTTTTTATCAGTGTATTCCAAGAGGTAGTTCGTAAATGTAAATTTTGCTAGGTAATTCAATAAATAATTGAAGGGCCCTTATTAAAGCCAACTCATCAAGTACACTGGTTTTGGCATGTGGAAAACGATAATTAAAATTAAATAAATTATAATCTCATGCGCAGGAATAATTAGTGGGAGCAGATACAGGATTGAGATGTCTTGTTCTTCCAAAGTCTTCAACTATCATTTGATATTTCAGCATCATGACCGCCTCATTTTTACTTCAACCAAGCAAAAGCAAACCTTTCGATTACTTCATCCAACTTTTTGGCTGCCGATTTAGTCATTCTCTTCTCAATGTTATGTTGCACAGTATTCGTAATTCTAAGCATCATATGTTCCATTTCTACAATGACATGAAAGCTTTTCCAGGGTCATTAATTTTGCTCCATATAACCAGTGTATACTAGGCAGCACTGGTTGAAAATACACTGGTTGAAAATGACAAATATTCATCTTGAGTCCAACCATAGCAGATTCTATTTTGAGATCATCTAAATTTAATCATCAATCTAAATTTTCAGATATGAATGCGATATCGCCTGCAATGCCTTAATAGTTTAGTATCTCCTTGTTTTCGGATCATTATTTACAGATCATCGTTACTTTTAATCGGTGTTTCAGCTACTGAAGATCATTTGTAAGGGCTGAAATATATTTGAAGTTAACAGCATGTCTCTGCGCAGAGTCGAGAAAATTCTTCAAATACTTACTATACTGGAACCTATTTTTCTTCACACATTTTTGACAAGCTGTAGTTTCGCCTCATAATCTTAACATTTGACTCTGACCCTAAGAGTATACTGCAATTACTCAAACGCGATTTATATTTGGACCAGTTTTGATTAGTAAATATTGCCTGTGATAATTTTTTTAAACAGTTTATTTAAAATATCAGCACCTTTTGTAACTAATTTGCATTGTTTCATAATGAGAAATGATACGTGGATTCGAGAAACCCTATAGTTGCCAAATATAGATTTCACATACGCGTCCACATAACAATATGTTATGTTATAGAATGAAAAATGATGTTAGGAACACCGTGCGAAACTGATTGTCCGGAGATGTTACCATAAACAATATTCTATTATTTGTTGCTAACTAAACAATGGTCCGCAGTGACGTAATCCTTTCACTCGGAACATCGACCCTCATGCTCCGTGTGATGAGCGCCATTCGCACCATCAGCGCCATGAGTGCTATGAGTGCGATGACCATAGCGCAATGTATTACAACTGGGACACGATACGGTATTCATAGAATAGTGTTACTTTTGCATATCATACATATGAAAATGTCAATTTGCTATAGAAAAGCCATCATTTGTGTCAGCTTTGACCATGACCAAAAATGTGTTAACTAAACTGTTTCCATAAACAATTCTATTTTACATGCATACATAGCGTCATTCGTCTTTCTGATGGAACTCCGCTTATCCTAAGTATTGTCATAAATTTTCACGACCGAAAAAATTGCAAGTCAAATGGCTTTTAGGTAGTCATGTCGTGACTAACTTTTCACACAGACATACTCACCCTGAAAACGGACGCTGCAAAGTGTTTCGAAACGTTGGCAAACAAAATGTCACCCGCACATGACTACTCAAAAGTTATTGACTTACGAATCTACTTTTCCTGTTTTGCCAAACATTTTCACCTCCTCTCTGAATGAATTGGAAGGGATTAAATTTTAAAACATGACTTAATGTATTGAATATTTTTACTATTTCATACTGCAAATGCTTGCAAATAATATTAATACAATACTGTACGGATTTAGTTTAAAATTCATATACGAAGATGTGTTTGGTCATAAATTAATACTTACTCCTACTAGAAATAGAAGCAATAGAATGATGGAACAAGAGATAAATAAAAATATCAAGTTTAATACAAAAAAAATCATGTTGATACGATACCGTATGAACTTAATCTAAAAGTCATATATAAGGATACAATTGAATCAACCCTACTCGATATAGAAACAAATAGCAAATTTATAGAAGAAAAGATTATGAAGCCAAAAAAAGCTTAGGGTTGTGGATAGAGCCAACGGATCACCAATTATCAACATCAATCATAGGCGTGAAGTAGAAAACGATATTGTATGTTTGGGCTGCATCATGATGAAGGAGATTTTTAAACCAAGATCAAACAATGATTCTGAATAGCAAATAAATTCTTTAAATCGAACAAGATATTGAAAATAAATGTTGAGAATGGCGTAAAAGGTAATAGGAATGGCGTAAACGTGCAATCGTTTCTACGTATTCTGAAAATTTTGCGAATACAAAATCAACTCTGTACGATATATCTCCAAAGATTGCACTGTTTTTTCGGATATTTCACTAGTAAAGAAGAGAATAATTTTGGTCATACCTGTGGTTTGATTATTATCATAGTGGAAGAAGACCGATCTAAAAAGGGTACCACTCTTCAGTTAGTGCAGTGTAGAAACGTAAAATTCTTTAAAGCGAACAGGGAGATCACGATTAACAATAATGATGTCTAGACTATGAAGAGATTGTTTATATGAAGAGAATGTTAATAATAAATACATGTATCAGTCGAAGAAATCGATAGAAGATTAACTGCAAGTAATGCAAGTAAACGCCATCCAACTTCATATTTGTCAATTATTTGTTCTCGAAGGAATCACAGTTGGTGATACATAATACAGTCTTGGTTTGTGGATATGGCAGAATAAGGGTGAAAGCAGAATAAGTGCAGGGGAGATGAGATCGTTACGAAAAATGTGCGAAAAGACGCTGAGATAAGAAATGAAAATATCAGAGAATTAAAAATAACAATCTTAAACAGGCTGAAAGCTGAATGTTTGAGATGGTTAAAACAGATCTAAATATGAGCGGCAAAGTAAAACATGAAAGATTTAAAAGAACTGTGTAGGAACATGTTTCCCAATTTCTTAACAGAGGCAAAATTAATAGCCGACGACGAGAAGAGGTGCATGAATGTGGTATTTATCAAGGATTTTGTGTCAGGGTGGAAACTAGTGGCGCTTCATTCTCTCTGCCTTCCACTATAGATAATGACATAATGTTATGTATGATTTTTTAATCAGGATAAAGACAAGCATCCAATTAACAAACAGCAACCCAAGAAACGTAGGCGAATAATATTATAGCATTTTGATACCTGACGTTTTAGCATGTTAACGCATAAATATCAAAAGGTTGTTTGTACTAATTTCGCAATAGAGACGCTAAATTTGTTTTTGTTTCGAAACGGATCATCGTTATTAAATTTTTAATTAACGCTACCTTTCACCTTTTCCCGAAGTCTGCAAACACGTATTCAATAAGGTGTTTTATTGTATCTGTTTAAGATTATTATATCTATCTATCTCATTATTGCATCATCTTGATTTAATCTACTTCAGTTAAACACTCTAATTAACCTGGCATACCATTATGTATGGAAAGGTGTTGTATAATATTGTATAATACTATGCGAACGGAAGTCGTTAATATTTACCATGCATGGTTTTTACTCTCAGTTAAAAAATGCAATATTCAAAATATGCTCAATCGACACGTTTCATATATAATTGGAAAGTATTTCAAGTAAAAGGATCTTTTTGTACAAAAATTTGACAATAATACCAATAAAAGCAGCGCCCTTCAGGTGATTTTCTCACGAAAACGGCGCTATATAAGTTATCCATGTTAATAATAATTAATAATAATAAAAATATTTCATTTTTTATTTTGTTTTATATTATTGCCAAATACATTTTTATAACAAGTAATCTTAAAACGAAATGAACAATATTTATTTATTTACATTATAGTAACGAAATTATAAATTAGAAATAAGGTTTTGAAATTGAAAATCAAATTAACATATTAGAAGAAATGGTTAAATGTATAATATAATTTGAATTATTATAACAAACTAAGTACAAATATTTTAATATAGTAAAAAGGAGAAAACCAATTAATACAGAATATAATAAACATTAAATATTGCTATTAAAAGGTAGGGACCATCATGTTTATATAATAAATTGAATGATTTTATTAGTACAGTCCAAGGAATATGTCAATAAAAGGTAATTCATTAATAAGTCATAGAGCCCTTACTAAATGCAACTGATCAGCTGCGCTGGTTCTGGCATGTAGAATGTAAAATAAATTATGATTACGTATACGAGAATAATTAGTAGGAGCAAATAAATCAATACACTCCAACATTTATGGATTATGAATTAGTTCACGAATATGAAGAATGAAATAATGCATCAAATGTAGATCTTCGATTTTAATGGGGATAAAACAAATTAAATTCCATACGTAAGATTTTTTTATGTTATACTACACATAAGACACCATGATACCACCATCTATCTGAGTCTGTACAATTCTGTACAATTGCATATGTCAATGCTTTGTAGCAGTCGGAGGAGAGATTGAAAACCTGGTTATTCAATTCTGGTCATGAAACATGAATTAATTAATTTCACGTAGCTTACAATACTGAACGGTGGTATTGCTTCAGGGTGATACAATAACTACCACTTTTTTCCAGTCCAGAGTGGATATATATTTTCAAATAGATTTTTTGCTACTTTCGATAACATATATTTAAAAACTGAATAGAAAAATGCACTTTTATATGCATATTTTTTTAACTCCTACTGGATTCGAACCCGCGACTTTCAGCGTTCCTCCAACGCTTTAGTCAAGTGTCTTTAACCACTCGGCCAGGATAGTAAATATGCTGTTCAGTTAAGAGAGTATATATTTTTTAAATATAATGTACGTAGAATTGTTTTCTGAACTCTTTCCAATTTAGTTTTATATTTTAATATTGATATGTTTTGTCTGCTCTGTACCAGACACTGATGAATAGTTTTGGTTAATCTGTATCACAATTTTGTGTGCTACATTTCGTGTGTACATCGTGCCAGCCCAAAGAAAAATCAATTTTCAAATATAATTTCTCAAACAGAAATGAAACTTATAGCCTGCTGGTGTTTCAGTTCAATGCCTTTATTCACTGCGATGAGGTTTTCATTTATTATATCTAGATTTGCTAAGGGAGGTAAATGAATTACAAAATTATATTATAATACTTAAAGATCATGATCGTTTGTAATGAAGAAAATATCTAGGAAGAGTACTATATATATAATTTGGTTAGCATTTCATTAATGATACCTGCTTTAGAAAACAGTACATTATTTTAGTACTGATAATATTACAAATGTAAGGAAATATTTTCTGCAAATTTCTATGTATAGACTCTCACATTATACTCGCATAGTAATTAATTTAACTAGTGTATTTATCGAAACAAAGTGAAGTGGATTATGAAACAATGCTCAATTAGAATAATAATCAACCTCCGCACTGAATTCGAATATTTGTTTTCATCTTATCTGTGGACAGTGCCCGAATATTATAATTACCCAAGCCAATTAAAATTTTGCAATACTTGCTGGGCCGTTTACTTTCAGCGGTGACTGATAGTATATTAAGTATAGGTACTACATGTATCAACAGGTAATTTCAAAACGCGTTTATCGTAACTTTAACGTTTAAGCGTTTAACAATTATATCGTAAAACTTATTGTTTTGTAATACCAAACACTGTATGTCAGCCTCGTGGTCTAGTGGATAGGACACTCAGCTAATACGCTGAAGATCGCGGCTATAAATCTCGTCGGAGTGAAAATGTAAAATGCATTACTGGTTTCCCCAAAAAAACCCTGATTTTATTATACATGTTTGTTTGCTGCAATGTAAAAATCATTCTAGTATCAGTCGGTTGCATACACTGAAAGAATAAATAAATAGTATATGAGATCTCTTAAGCTATTATCTAACAAGTTAGATAATAGATCACAAAAAGTAATAAATGTTGTTTCACGTAAATTACATAATACAATATTTGATCTATGATAATTTATTGTAAATAATTGTGTACTTGAATGATTGCATCGATGAAATAAATTTAAATTTCATCACGTTTTGTGCCGATAATATAAACATTCTGTGTAAAGGTTTTCATTTATACCTGTTTATAATCTTAACTGTGATCATTGATCTAATAATCCACATAGCCACGAGACAATTCGCTCTACATTCGCTCTATAAATCAGTCGATCGATAAATTCTCAAATTAAAATTGTATCA
Organism: Silvatares holzenthali; assembly: GCA_026537445.1. Classification (NCBI taxonomy): domain Eukaryota; kingdom Metazoa; phylum Arthropoda; class Insecta; order Trichoptera; family Pisuliidae; genus Silvatares; species Silvatares holzenthali. The sequence continues at coordinate 904 of JAPMAF010000600.1, read as the reverse complement.
ATTTACAATTGACAGGGTTGCATTAGACGGTTGCGAAAGAACCAAATAAACGTTTGGAACTCTTTATTATTTTGTTACTAATATGTAATAACAAGAGATGACAAGCGTATTAGATGGATTCTATTCTACTCGAATTAGTGAGCTAGTATTTTGTTAGATGTAAATATTTTAATATGCTACAAGAAGGATAAATTTATAATCTACCTGTGCAACTCAAGTGATATTCAATAAAGGTTAGTAAACAAAATATTTTTTTTTGTAGGCTTTCACGACCAAAAGATTCGCAAGTCAAAGACTTTTGTGTTACGTTGGCAAACAAAATGTCACAACACGACATGACTACCCAAAAGTCTTTGACTTAAAAAATAGTTTTTTTCTAAGAAACTAGCAATATTTATTGCCGAAAAACACATGCTTAATTTTATTATTATTAATGAAATTCTATTTAATTGCTTTGTATTAACCACTTGATATTTATTTAATTATTCCAACATATTTCGAGCACATGCTGGTCATGATCACGATACATTCGTGATCATGACCAGCATGTGCTCGAAATATTTATGGTCGAAACATATTGAATTAATTAAATAAACGTTTGGTCTTCAAGACAAAAAAAAATAAAAAGAACTTTGTAAAAAAATTAAAACCACAGAGTAATCGAAGAAAAAGTTTTTTTTTTAATTTTTATTTGTATATTTGAAATGTGTATTTATCATTTTATTTCAAATATACTCAGAACGTTTATATAATATGTTTGTATATAAAACTAAACAGTCATTTAAATTCCTCTTGTTTACACAATAAACTACAATTATAAAATATTTGTAACAAGTTTAATTAGATATTCTCCACAGTTATATATAATATGAGTATTGTCTTACCAAAGGCAAATATATGCTAT
>JAPMAF010000599.1:0-13695 GCA_026537445.1 Silvatares holzenthali | reverse complement strand
AAAAATGTCTCTAATGATAGTTAGCAAGAGAATGTTTTTTTTTTTATCTTTATAATACACATGAGACACCAGGACACTATCATCCATCTGGTTTGTAATATTCAGTGCAATTACACATGTACATGCTGTGTAGCAGTCGGAGGAGAGATTGAAAACCTGGTTATTTAGTTTGAGTCACGAAACATGGATAAATCCATTTCACGTAGCTTGCAACACTGAATGGTGGTATTGTTCCAAGGTGATACAAGATCTACCATTCTTTTCCAGTCCAGAATGAATATACATTTTTCTGTTTTGATTTTTTATATATATTTTACACACATGTTTCTATAATCTGAACCAAAAATGGATTTTTAAATTACTATTTTTTCTCACATCGGCGGAATTCGAACCCGCGATCTCCAGCGTTCCCCAATGCTTTAGTCTAGTGTCTTAACCATTCGACCACGAGGCCGACTAAGTTTGATTGAATAATTTCTTAAGTAATTAATATTATAAAATCATTATATATTAGGATCATTTGATGAACGGATTATGTATATTACCTATATGGCATTGTTTTGTTTCTTTGGTATGGTAATTGGGTTGAATGAGTGTTTGAGGAATTCTGTGTTTTGGGTGCTTCATTAGCGACATGAATAGGGATAACCCTTTCCACGGAGCCTCCTCTGAAATGAAATGAATACATGTATGTTTGTTAGATAAGGCAAACATTCAGGAACGTTGCTATCAAAATCTGATTATAGTGACGTTTTGCTGTTAGCAAGAGGAACTAAGAAATACAAATATTGAGGAATATCTACAGTAGACAGGAAATTGGACAGGATCACAATTAAAAATCATTTATAAGAAGTAACTCATTTTCTATACTTCGGTTTATCCCTGAGGTTTTGTATATACAAGTATATAGATCGATTAATACATTTTATTAAACATACCTGGAAGTTGGCAAAAATTTATTTCGCACATCATCTACTTTGTGCTGAACCTCTGTGCGGTACGTTCTCGGAGGAGTAGCAGTGACTGCGGTAATGGTAAGCGGTGCCGGCGGTGGCGCTTGATGGGGGGGACTCAGGGGCGGGGAACCTCCTAGAGAACCCAAGCTTAGAGAGCCTGAAGCGCTGCGACCTCCTGCTCCATATGGCACTGGGGGTTTACCACCTACAATGCACAACATTATTTAAAATGTTCTTATTTCCATCGTGGCAATTATTATACAGAGTATAAAAACACAGAAAATATATGATATTTTAGTTGATTATATTAGTTATGAAAAGTGTCATGTTGGATGAAGCCAAACATTTAAATATACATATATTAAATAAATAAATTAATTGACATCAGAACACTCGTAAATATGAATAGGAAAACAATGCTTTCCATCATCTACATGTAAAATTGCAAAATATTATTTTCTCCTTTGTGAAATTTTTAGAGTGATAAAATAACAAACAACAAATACAAAACATTTCGACACGAAAAATATATTTGTTGGTAAGTTCGAATGAATTGAAATTCACAAATGACATTACTAATTTTAGAAGAAAACTTTTATGAAAATAGAAGGCATGCAACAAAATATATTGATTTTCAATCAATGTGATGTAACAAATAAAGTTGAAATGGAGAACTTTGGAAACATTGAAGCGGTACAACAAAACAGCATGCTGTGACACAACAACAATAGGTAAAGTAAAAGGTTGCGAGAAGAGAAAACCAACAATCACAATATTTTAGCATTTTCCATATAAATAGTTCACTTCAATGGACTTCACAGACATCGCTTCATGGCATCTTCGCAAAAATCATTATAGAAACCCAGCCATTAGTGAAAGGAAAGGTAACATATTTATCATGTTGTAACATCACTAAAATGTGTGTTTTCCATCAAAACTATTCGATCGAATTATTAAGAAATCCTCAATAATTCTGATGCTCTTAGATCTGATAGAAACTTCAGATACACACCCATACATATGCGATGAATTTTCTTTCCATTATCCTCTCCTATTGCATTAGATATAATTTCCCTCGCAACCTTCAACTGTTTTTGCCTTTCATTTTCACCTGATAAATTATCATCCACGCTCTTAGACTGTTGATAGTCATTTTTCGCCTGAGTTAACAAGGCCATGGATTGTTGAAGGCTCCTGAAATTTACAATAATAATCATAAATTAGTCTGCTTACAAAAGTAAATACTCGATAATTGTGTACATATATTTGCACATAATAACTGACAACAGTAAATAAACGTGTGAAAATAATATTGTGTTACATATTAGAATGGGAAATGAAATGTGTGCAATATAAATACCAGTTATAAATAATACAATTTAATGGTTAATATGGATTCCATCACAAATACCTTCTAGCATCTTCTAATGATAGACTATTATGTAATGTGTCCTTTCTGGGTGAAGGTTCCTTTAAAGATTCACTTTTGTGTAAAGGCTTAGGTATTTTATTGTTGACTTCAAGTGCAGAAAACTTGTTGGGCTCTGGTGGAGCAGCTGCTGGTGTCGATGGCTTAGTGATGATTTCCTAAAATGTATTGACAGAATATTTTACATAAAAGCACTCGATATATGTGTTTGCTTGTGACATTGACTATAACAATTTACCTGTGGCGGTTCGATACCGATATTCTGTAATTTAACATTAGTAGAGTCCTTATTATTGACCACTAAAGGATGCTCCGTGTCCACACTGTGAACTTTTTTGTCAGCCAAAGTTTTGGCAGTAGGTACTGCATTTCCAGGAAGATAAAAAAATACAACACAATATTAACAATTTTCCACCTATTAAAATTCAACAAATATAAATATCAGTAGTGATTGGGAAGAATATACCTTGAGCCAATTTATTTGGCATTTTCTTTTCCACAACTGATGGCACATTTCCAGATGTTAACGAAGCTCTCCTTTCGAACTGCTCCTTGAAGCTACCCACACTGACACCTAAGATATAAACCAAAAACATGTAAATATTATCTACAAACTATTAGATCATCATTTTTTTCGTAGGCTTTCACGACCAAAAGATTCGCAAACCAAAGACTTTTGGGTAGTCATGTCGTGTTTGTTTGCCAACGTTTCGGACCACATTGCAGTGTCCATCTTCAGGGCGAGTCTGTCTGTGTAAGGACTGCAGTCAGACTGCCTTCCTTACACAGACAGACCCGCCCTGAAGATGGACACTGCAATGTGGTCCGAAACGTTGACAAACAAACACGACATGACTACCCAAAAGTCTTTGACTTGCGTATTATATCATCAGTTAGTGAAAGATATGAAGTGGAAAATGTCAAGTATGCGAACAAATTAAAATTTACCCGGGATGAGGACTTTCTTAGGTTTTGTAGAAGGCGGGCTAACGGCAGCGGGTGGAGGTGCAGATACAGATGTAGGTGCAGGTTGTACATTCGGTTGAACGGTGATACTAAGATTGTTGAGCTTCTCCGCTGCATCTAATATGCGCGACTTCCGTCGCTCGGCGGGCTGCTTGATGCCGGCATCGCTCTTTGTGGAGTCTGCTACTGACGCTTGATTAGCATTAGTTGATGCCGTATCATTCTCCGATATTTTTCTAGATGGTGACTTTTCCTGCAATTTTTATTACAACCATCAGTTATCTATCCAATGTGTTATGTTTACAATGAATTACAAATATATAGAAGAAATAAATTATTTAAATATGAAAATGAACGCACTTGCAAAAACACACCATAATTGTTAATAGAAAAATAAGCATGTTTTTATACTGTACATACTTAATATTTTATAAACTACAAATAATCAATCATTTCCAAAATAAAGTAAAATGTAATACAATACATTATTGCGCTGTTTCGCCAAAGGGGTAGGCAGAAAGGATCAATCGCCACACCACTCTATCCTGGCATACATCTCTTGCTTCATCCACATTCATACATCTCCTCATGCATAATCTGTGATTATTATGACTACGAACAGAGCCATCGATTAGAATTTGGTTAAACTGTTCATGCCATTATTTCCTTGAGCCCGTCTGTCACATATCTTCTACATTCACATCGTAAATATTACGTACTAACATCCCTAAACCACCTTAAGGAATTTCTCTTCATTTTATCGATAACGCTTGTACCCGCTCCAAACTCTTTCCTTATATCTGAATTCCTTCTAAGAGACCTCATCTCAACGGCATATATTCTACTTTCATTCCTTCTCTGTCATGTCCACACTTCACTTCCATACATCAAAGTTGGCACCAATACTCTGTTATGCACTGCCATTCAACCACTCTTGGATAGGTTTTTGTTTGACATAACAGCATTTAGTGCACCATTCACAACCTGTTCCCTGCTTTCACTAGCCTTTCAATATTACTTTCACATTTAGCTTCCCTCGTGAACATACTTCCCAGGTATACAAATTCCTCAACCTGCTCTAATTTCTCATTTTCAACATTTATTTTGCACTCGGTTGTTCCACCACCCTTCTCGAATACCATTACTTTCGACTTGCTACCATTCATCAGTAAATCGCTACCCTTGCATACCTCATATACCTCGGTAATTAGCATTTGTAAATCGCTTTCATTCTCCGCCACTAGTACTGCATCATCTGCATACAACAAACAGCATACTTCCTATCTATTCATTTCTGCACTTACATTTATTTCCTTCAACTCTTTCATGCAATTGTCCATATATAGGTTGAACAACCACGGAGACATTACACATCCTTGTTTCACACCTTTCGTAATATTAAACCATTCCGTAATGCCTCCGTTAACTCTGACACATGCAGTGCTGCCCTTGTATAGTGAGGCGACTGCATGGATCAGTTTATCGCTCACACCATATACAGACAAAACCTTCCATAACTTTGACTTTACAACTCGGTTGTACACCTTCTGTACTGTAGGTCAATAAAAGCGCAGCACAGTTTTTTGTTCTTAGCCAAGTATTTTTCTGACAGCATACGTAACGAGAAGATCTGATCCATGCATCCTTTGCCTGACATGAAAGCTCCTTGCATGTCCCAAACCTTATTTTCCGTTACCTTCCTTACTCGTTCATTAACATTTGTAATAACATTAAAATGTAATAAATGTTGAATAATGTCAAATTGATACCGTACTGATGGAATTCTGGTGCATATCGCATACAATACTACACTAGTGTATTATCAGAGTGTGATTATAAAATGTCAGATGTAAGAGAACACCAAGTTTACCTTTGGTTTCAAATTCTTTTTTTCATCTGTCTTGGAAGCCAGCGCGTTAAGTTTCTTTTTAACGACAAACATAGTTTTGGCGGCGCTATTTTTATCTTTTGGTGAGGAACCTCCCTTGGGATCCTCTTTCGCAACCTTCTTTTTATTCACCTGAGCAGTTTGAGAATTCGATACACGAACGCAAATGCATGAAGCCAGTGAATAAGCAAAACACGGTGCAGATGCAGCAAAATCAACATGAAACAATACAGATGAATCATGAAATATGAGTAATTAATGAAACATGTAAATCTTTTGTAAATCATTTCAAATATTCTTATGTACAAAAGATTATCAATAAATGATTTAACACTCAATGTTGCATATCCTTGAAAATTTCAAATAAAAACTTACGCAAGTCTTGCTGGGTGAGGGAAGAGAGGCTTCCACAACAGTGGCCTCAGCCGGAGTTGCAACCACTGCAGGAGATATGGCTTTCTCACTCGGTTCCTTAGTTAAACTTATTTTAGAACTTTCCGATGTTTTCTCTTCGATTTCAGCTGGTAGTGTTTCTTGAGGTATCTCAACAAAAATTTCAGATTTATTGTTTTCTATCATTGATAGGGACTGATCACTTTGCATTCCTAAAGGTTGAACATTACATTCTATTACTGATGTTGATACCATCAATTCTCCATCATTTTGCAACGGGGCTTGATTTACTTTGCTGCTCGATCTATAAAATATGTGCATAATTACTCATTATTATAATACATGTTATAATTACTCACTTTTTTATTGATTGCTGGAAGTAATTGTTACCTTATAAAGCGTTCTTTTTTCCTTTGGCTTGGAGCACTATCCATAGAAACTGTGGTTTCTAATTTCCTTTTGGGTTGCTCTACACCAACAATAGTACGAGTTGGAGAGGGTTTGATGGCATCGGTTCCACCTTCTGTAAGTACAAATAACATTGATTTATCAGGCAAGAGTAATTCTGACCATAGTGAATTAGTTTATTAAAAAAAACAAGGTTATACCTGCAACCATTTCTAATATTCTTCTTTCAGCTGAATTATCTATATTCGACATTGACATGGAATGCCCTGGTACGGAATCTGCTCCAGCATTTGTCGCCTGGAAAAAATAATGTTTCCATCGATTAATAAATATAAATAAAAAAATGTGATGAAAAAATTGCTATTGAATAATTGCTATTATTTCTTCATACAATTTGATGTATTTAAAACAAACTCGAAGAAAATGAGCTCTCGAACACAAATTATAACTCTACAAATGTCTTCTCTACTTACTCTCCAAAGAAAGAGTAATTAAACAATTGCTAAACAATATTTAAGAAACAATGAGAAACAAACCTCATCTGTAACCACCAGTTTATCACTTCCATGCTGCGGCGGAGGAGCCAGAGATAACAGAAGATCTAACCGGACCGGAGTTTCGTTTGCTAAAGCCTCAGCCAATTCCAGACATGACACATCAGACCCCTTATTCACCCATCTAAATATGTAATACGAATTACACCTATGTATTTTGGAGAAAAAACTACAATAAAATACAGAATATGGACGATACTTACGGATTGTCGCATATGTGAGTAATATCTGCTCTCTGAATTGGGTCCACAGTTAGCATATCCCTGATGAGTGGTGATGCAGCTGTAATATAATAGAGGAAAAATATTATCAACCTGTAAGATTGTACTAAACGAATTACATTATCAACAGAATGTTCTCAATCATACATGATGGATTCTTTGGTTCAAAATAATCCCCTGTACTAATTTGTTTTACTAGACGCTTAAAATTGGAACCATCGAAAGGCATCGCTCCGTAGACCAGGGTATAAAGTAATACTCCTAATGACCAACAATCCACCTGCAAACAAATAAAACAAACCTTTCCTTAGAAAACACATAGTATATTACAAATAGTTAGTTGGGGTTTGCACACTCAATGCAAAAATTAATGAGAAAAAATATAAATATGTTCAGTGTGAGTCAGTCACTAAACTACCATTTTTTGTTTAAATATATTTTTTTTAATATATTTTTAAAGCCGAGTCGAAAAATACTATTTATACTTTTTTCACTCTGGCGGGATTCGAACCCACGATCTCTAGTGCTCAGTGGTGTGCCTAGACTGCAAACCCATTTTTTTAAATACGTAAAATTGCGGCATTTCGCGATAGGAGTGGGTGGAGTTGTATATATATGTATACATATATATACTTATACAAAATTCTTCCTACTCCTATCGCAAAATGCAGTAATGTTGTGTATTTAAAAAGAAAATTGGACTTGCCCTGTTTTTGTATGATAGGCACGCCATTGCTAGTACTCCTCCAGAATTTTAGTCATGTGTCCTAACCACTAAACCGGAAGACCAACAATACTATTATACTAATACTATAATTAGAACTCGTCAGCCTCTTGGTCGAGTGGTTAAGACACTTGACTAAAGCGTTGGAGGTCGAGGGTTTGAATCTTGCCAGAATGAAATAATAATAATAATTTTAAAAATCAATACAGCAGATAAATGAATTTATAGATGTAAATTCACTCCGAACTGGAAAGATGGTGGTAGATCTTGTATCGCCCTGGAACAATACCACCATTCAGTATTGTAAACCATGTGAAATGGACTTTTACAAGTTTCGTGACTAGAATTGAATGACCAAGTTTTCGATCTCTCCTCCGACTGCTACACAGCATTTACATGTGCAATTTACACTGAATTTTACAGACCCAGACTGATGGTGGTGTCATGGTGTTTCATGTGTAGTATAAGACGGAAAAATGGTCTGTCAATTTCGTTTTGCATTTTTTAGTGCCAAAGACTGTTAATTGCAACAGCAGAAGTAAATATTTTAAACATTACTTACTTCAGGCCCGATGTAAGGGGTTCCCTTGACTATCTCAGGTGATGCATAAAGTGGTGACCCACAGAATGTTGACAAAAGACGTCTTTCTTCAAACACATTTGACAACCCAAAATCTGCAATCTGCAATACAAGCACAATGGAGAAATATATTAGCATATAAAACAAATTAATGAAGATCAATTGTAATATAAATATGTGGTGTCATTATAAGAAGCAATACAATGTTGTAGCGCTGATTTTAAAAAGTAAAAATACAGTGGATTTAAAACAAAATATTTCAGTTAATTTATAAGATTTAACAGAAGCGATTTACATCATACCTTTGCATTTCCATGTTCATCCAGTAAAACATTTTCTAATTTGAGATCTCTATGGCAAATTTTATGTTTATGACAGTAATATACTGCTGTGGCTATTTGTCTAAATAACCTGAAATACAAACAAAATATATGAAACAATCACAAAAGAATTATTGTTATTTCATCAAGTTTATGATAAACTAATAAGTTTAAAATACCTTCTCGCTTCATCTTCCTGTAAAACTTTTTGTTGGCTAAGATAGTCGTATAATTCTCCACCAGCACAATACTCCATAACCAAAATCATCTTTTCACTATTTTCAAAAACTGTAACATGTAGCAAAATGTTCATTAGCTAACTAATATAATTAACTAGTATAAATAAAAAATGGTTGTGAGCATAAATTATCGTTTTCAACCAGTTTAAGTATTCCTTTCTAAATGGCTAAATTTGTTGACCTATTCACAAAGTTTATAATATGAATCGCACACACAAACTTTTAGATTTGATAAATTTCTCATGAATGTTAGAATTTAAAAATCTCTTTCAGTTTGGGTTTACAAATATGACTCCGCTATTACTTTTAAATAGATATCAATAATAGTCAGCTTGCATAAATTGAAAATAACAACACATTTATTTAAAATGTCCGAATGTGCAAGCTTTAATGATTGGTATAATATTTGTCTCATTGAAAATATTGAATTTCATTCCAAAAAAAGTATAATTTGCAGGGTATTTTACATCACTATTTTTTATACTTGGAATATCATAAACAAACAGACCTTTTATGCATTTAAAATAAATTGAAATCTATTCAATTTAGTCTTGTAGATTAATATCAAAATTATTACAATAATTCACAAACACCACTATAGAAGTCACAATAGCCTCGGCTGGTAAATATCTTGTTATAAATACATTTATCTTTTATGTTTTATTATTAAAATGGATAATTTATATAGCGCCATTTTTATGAAAAAATAACCTCAAGGGGTTTATACATTAACATATGTAAATACATTTATCTCAGCCAATTGAAGCACAGACTGACTGTTTTATGTATGAGCATTCAATAGCTTTGAATCTATATGCACACCTAATAATCTGATGCAAAATTATTGGTACCAACTTTGTCAGTGTATTTGACTTGCTGTATTGTAGGTTTTGTTATAAACTGCTGCCTGCTAGTCAAAATCTCTTCACTTTGGTATGCTAAAAGTTCAGTAGACACAAATTGTTTGCTTGTGGAAAATTACGGTGAACATGCTCACCATTACATAGAAACAACATGCAACTAGTGATTTCTACTGTGGATGACTGATCTGATTCCAAGGAATCAGATTTCTTCCTTCCGTTTGTTATCTGAAAAATGAGCGAAAGTTGTAGCTCACGATGGAGCATACATTGAATAAATCCCTTCTTTAATTTTGCAAACAACAAATGTCTTTAATTTATGGAAAAACAACAGCGGTATCATATTTGTGCACCCAACAATATTTTATAGCCTGTATGTGTGAATTTTAATGCTCCCAATTATAAGTTATATACATTCTTGTATTTCATAACATGTATTGCATAGTTGAATTGGTATGCCTTGCACTATTCAATTTTATGATTTCTGCGTTAGAATGCATTATTTCGCAATTTAAATGGAACTAGTTTTAAACAGGCCTAGATTTTTAAAAAATTAAACAGCTCAGCAAAGTTTGTATAAGAAAACAATGACATAGTTTCTTATAATTAAGCTAATTTCTAAAATTGACTTAACTGGTCCTGTAATATGGTGGATAGACACTGCACTGGTGTGCAAGGAGTAACGGGTTTGATATATTTCTCTATAAAACTACTCAGGGCCAGCAGAACAGCCATGCAGAACAGAAATTGTGATATGTGCCCAAGGCGAAAAAGAGGATTACTGACAGAGATTACATTTAAAAATGTTTAAAATGAAAACAAAAAATGGGTTTCTCGAAATCACCAGTTTTTTCAGTGAATTCTTGTACAGAAGCACCACCGAAGCAGGCCTACAACATCATAAGATGTCATGTGGAATAAGAAAGAATCAGGGATAAGGTTGAATTAACGAGAGTCTTGAAGAAGTCCATTTTAAAGGTAAGAGAAAATACAGACGACAGAATGTCAGCGCAATAGTTTTTCATTACTGCAAAAAAAGGTTTATTACATTACAAATATTAAGGTCCATTTTTTCAGAAGTTAGCTTAAACTTAGCTTAAACTTATACAGTATTTTTGGTTATTGTATTCTGATGTGGACATGCATATGATAATGTTTTCTAAAATAGTAAATTTACCTTCATAAATGTGTACAATATTAGGATGTCGGACTGATGACATGATTTGGACTTCCCTTCGTATTCTAATTAGATCTGCTTCCGTTTCTATTTTACATTTTTTTATTGTTTTGATGGCAACTTCTTGGCTAGTTTTCTTGTTAATGCCTAACTGTACTTTTCCATATGTACCTTGTCCAAGCTTCCGAATAATATCAAACCTGAAAAAAAAAGTTAAGTATTTTGCTATATATACAAATATAACATCACATCAACTCCTTATAAGAGTAGACAGAGAAAATATGGCGCCACTTGTCTATTCTGACACACAATTTTTGCATCCTCCACATTTATGCAATTCATCATATATACTGTGGCTCCTAACATTGCCTCTGTTAAGAAATCGGGAAACATGTTCCTGCCAAGTTCTTCTATATAATCGCACTGTAGACCTGTTTTACTATTCCTTTCATACGCCATTCATTCCAAATATATCTAAACCATTTCAAACATCCAACTTTTATTCTATTTATAATTAGCATTCTTCTCTTCACATATTCATTTCTTATCCTATCACTTAGGGTCTTTCCGCACATTCTACGTAATGATTTCATCTCCACTACATTTATTCTGCTTTCATCGTTCTTCTGCCAAGTTCACGTTTCGAACTATATAGTAAATTCCAAGATTCCATTATATATCACCAACTACGATTCTTTTGCTGTACTAAATATCACATTTTCTAATACCTATCTAAGGTGAGAAATAATATAATAATGGATTATGTTAAAAATAATGCAAATTTTCCGGTATAACAAATTTACATTATAATTTCAATCAATATTCTCTGCACATTTATACTTATGTACTAGGAAAAATAATACAGTAGTTTTTCATATGAATTCAGCACAATAATAAACAATCTTTAAATGTTAGCAGGCACAGTTCTAAGAAAAATATTATTTGGTGTTATTTTGATATTTTTGTTATTCAATCTCTGATATCTGGACCCATCATTTTTTGATGGGTCCAGGTTTTTTGATGGGATTATCTCAAAGCTCATCTGAAGTGTATTGAAAGGTATTTTTTTTAATACGCAGATCGACAACCGATTCTAAACCTTTCTGAATCATGATTCAGTTAAACATCTTTGAGTAAATAACAACCAAAAAATATTGAGAGCAAAACAATCACCATCTTTCCAAGCTGTGAGATTTACACCTATTGCTACTGAGCAAAATATGAATATCCGTCATCCATTTGGTCAGTCTTGTGGTCGAGTGGTTAAGACACTTGACTAAGACGTTGGAGGAATGCTGGAGGGCGCGGGTTCGAATCCCGCCGGAGTGAAAAAAATTAAATAAAAATGTATTTTTCGATTCAAATTTTAAATATGTAAAAAAAATCAAAACAGCAAACAAATGCATTTAAAAATGTATATTCATTCTGGGCTGAAAAAGAGTGGTATATCTCATATCGCCATGGAGCAATACCACCGTTCAGCATTATAAGTCACTTGAAATGGATTTATCCATGTTTCGTGAATAGAACTGAATAACCAGGTTTTCAATCACTCCTTCGACTTCTACACAGTTTTTACATGTGCAATTGCACTGAATTTTACAAACCCAGACGGATGGTGGTGTCCTGGTGTCTCGTGTGTAGTATAAGATTTAAAAAAATCAGACATGCAAATGAACCATTAAGAGTTCGAGTTGTAGAAGGGAGTTCTCACCTCTGCTTTAGTCTCAGTCTATGATCATGGAGGCGTACATCACCGGTGTTCTCTATGCCCTCCATGATACTCCGTTTGGGCTCGCCCACCACCATCTTGCCGGCCCTGAAATCAACCAACATTCACTTTCACAGTTTACTGCTGTTACTGCTGTATACAAGTCATGGACAGCAATGCACCCGCTCGCCACACACGCGGCATATCCAGTGGGAGCGCGACCTTTCTATGCCTCGTAATGTGCTGTAAGCAATCCTAATTATCCATTGTTTCAAAAAAATCACAACACATAAATACAAGGCAATCATCAAAATGCACGAGTCGCGCTCGTAAAACAAAACAATTCACGAAATTACAAACACGCAAAAAGCTAAGCCATATTTTAAAATTATTCATATAAATCAGTTCAATACTACATAAAATTTTACTACATAAATTACTCATACATTTTTCTAAATAAATAAAAAAAATCGAACAAATATTACAAATTAATTAGGATAATATAGCTGTCATGTAACTAGGGCCGATTTTTAAATTCCGAGATAAAACAGTCAAATAGTGTTTATTCCTCATATAACAAACAAATCAGTTATTCAACTAAGCTATAATGGTTATCTAGAGAATAAACAGACTACATATTCTCTAGAATCTAGAGAATACATAGTTTATATATTCTCTAGATAACGATTATTTTCTAATTTTTCAACTGCACGATAATCGCTATCTGATTTCTTTGCTAATGAGGAATAAACACTATTCGGCTGTTTATCTCGGGAAATAAAAATCGGCCCTAATTGTATTTGGACAGAATCTAACCTGAAGGAGAAATCTCTATCCATATATTAAACGGTGGTGTTGAAAATATGAAAATTAATTCACGAAGAATATTACAGGCATGCGTGATTAAGTTTGTTTACAAAAACATCCTTTTAACGAAGGAGCACAGTGACATAGTGGCGATATTTTAAAAGAGCAATATCTGCTTTTCGTTTAAAAGATTTCGTGAGTCAACTGATACTCGATATAACACATTGCGCGGCGGCACCAGTCCAGCGTGGGTGGCTCAGTGACTATAGTTAGTGACGCATTATAGTATTGTACATGTTTTCTGCGAACCATCAGAGAACCACCTGGTGCAATAACTATTATTCTCCGCTAAATATCATCTCATTATCCTGTCATGCCCTATCGTATCCTGCTGTCCCACCACATACCCGTATTGCATCTGGAAACGAATCGAGTTTCCTTGTCAATACGCACGTCAGTTGA
>JAPMAF010000598.1:0-13697 GCA_026537445.1 Silvatares holzenthali | reverse complement strand
TCCTACCTATAACATGGGCCTCTTCAAGTCCCGCGTTAATTCTACCCTATCCCTAAGTCTTCCAATCCCGCATAGCGGTTTAGGCCTGCTTCGGCGGTGCCTTCTATGTGGGAATGCTTAAAAAAAAATTGGGGGAAACAACAAACACAATAGTGTGGTTGATTGCTGCTTGAGAAGCTTAATTTTAAAATTACCTCTTCAACATCTGAGAATTTCGTTTATTAACCCTTTGATCGCAACTACGATGAGAACTTAATTTGAAGTTTACAATTTTCATCCTACTCCATCATCATGATGGTTATGGCAACATGTTTTGGTGTGGTTAAAGGGTCAATATACAGTGATAGCAATTTTTTTACTTTTAGTTTTTTGTTAGATCGTTCCTTGTTCCCGGGCGCTGTGGAATTTAGATGAATTGCCTTGTGTGAATTATAGGGAATGATACTAATATAATTTAAATTAAATAAATAATAAATGTTTCATATTTAAATCGGTTCCAATTCCTCTGTTGAAATTGTCATTATATTAACTTTCAGTGTAGTCTTTATATCATTACACAATTATATTTTAAATGTAATCATTTAGATTTTGATAATGTATTCATTGATACATAGTTGTTTTACCAATATGATCACAATATATCAGTCATCCAATATTTTTTGTATATGGTCCAAGTTCATTCTTGAACTTAATGTTTGTTAGTTCTTAATTATTTTTTTTATTTCAGCTATGATATATAAATTGCATAATATGTAATTAGAAAAGATGTTTGTTTACCGTCTTAATTATATTAAATTGTATTAAGATGACTTTGATTGTAAATTTTGCGTTGACTGTTGACTGCAGTTTCAATTGGACATTTCAAATATTGTTAACATTTTTTCTTTAGTATTTTTATTCATTGAATAAATACAAATAGTAATGTTCACAAGTGCTTAAAAAAACTTTTATTTAGTAATTAATCTAGCTTGGACCAGTAGCCTTCATCCTTCAGGACAGAGAAGGATTGAAGGTCCTTTCAACCCTTGAATTTATCTAAGAATATTACAATGTCAACATAATTGCATTGCAATTTAGTCTTCTATGTCTGCTAGTGAACTGGCTGGCCAATGCCTCAGTGCATATCTCCTTTCACTATGGTTTTCCTTTGTTTTCAAATATGTTGAAGAGAAATTTCATTTGCCTAAAAGTCAAAGTTCGTGCTCTAGTAAAATTAAAGGCAATGTATATTGATTCCAAAGGAGTGCATCTATAAATGTGAGATATCTTATCCCACCCAGTTTGGAGCCAATCATATTTCTGGAAATTATCATTCTATGCATTGTCAATTTATATACATCATGTATGAATATATTAATTTAACGGTCTAATTGAAACTGTAGATAATGGAGAAGGGTTTTTAGTTTAACTCTTATCATAAAACTTAAAAATATTACAGAAAATTTGTGAGGTCCTACATTAGTGGTGCGTTAATGGTAATTTATAATTTATTCTCCGCCTCATTGGTTCTATTTTATTTATTCATCTTATTGTTTCATATACTTTGTTTTTATTTTGTTCGCCCCCTTGATAATGCTCTTGGAATAGGTAGATACTATTAAGATTAAAGGGTGTTTTAATTAATATATTTTGTGCTAAATTGTGTTGTATAGAGCGTGCGGAGTAGATTCTAAATGATTCTCTATGAATATAAAGTATATTTTGCTTCTCGGCTAGTCCTTAATAAAAAAAAAATAATAATTAGATATTTTTGGTGTAACTTTGATGTAGCTTGGTGAGCATAATGAGAAAGGAAGATCGCTTTCGATATTGTAATTTGAAAAAAGGCTTCGTGGATATTAGACGATACATTTTGCATACGTTTATAAAACTCCAAAGCATTATATAAATGTGATAAGTGAATAGTTTTCTTCGGGCATGAGTAAATTGCAGTGGCAAGATTTTTCTCTATTGATCATTCTTCACACTTCAAAAATTTTCATTAAATATGTGGCAATAAGGATCTATTTACTGCTGTAGGCACGTCGTAGAAACTTCCACATCTCAAAAATTGCTTTAAACTCATTTATGAGTAAGTATAACTTTAAAAGATGTGTTGTTGAGGCTCTGTAACAGTTGTTTAAGTTCTTAATATTATCGTTGTTAAGAAGTCCGGAAATATACTTCTGTCAATTTCTTCTAGGCCTCCCATGCACTGCTCTACCACTCATATGCACATTGTAAATCTGTTTCATTGTTCTTGCGTTCACCCGTGACTTGACATGTCTAAACTATCTCAAAGTTCCAACTCTCATTCTGTTTATGATTGTTATTCTTAATCAGTATTCTCTGATGTTTTCATTTCTTATCCTATCACCATATATATTATATTTTCGAACATTCAACTGAACGATTAAGTAATGATGTATTTCATATTTCATTAATTATTTTAATATGTCAAACATGCCCCATGAGAATGATTAAAGAAAAGCATCCTTTATTGTCATTTTCTATTTTATAAAGTATTTTGTAGTACTATACATGCTTTTTCCTCTTTCCGCTTTTTTAAATGGCATTGTATTTTTTCTCCAATAGCATTTTTCCTCTAATTTACGTCCAGTATTCCTTAGGTTCTCTTGCCATGCTGGGAATATTTGAATGAATCCATCTTCATCTGTATATCTTGCCAATTTGTCTTTGGAGTTTTATTCGGTCTGCAACTTTCAGAGCGATCTAACGGAGCATTTTTTCTGAAACGTGTGGATTTCTTTAATATTACACTTTAAATATGAATTCTCTTCAGAGATGACATCGTTTGAGGTGTATGACTTGAGAATCTATCACCGGTCTTTGCGCTGCAAGAAAATATAATATATTTTCTTAGATATTTATTTTTTATTAGGCTATTATTTCACGTTGCGTTTAAGATGGAAAAGCTTACGAAATACCTTGTCCTGGAGTCGCTTTTAGATGTAAAAACCCCGAAGATATTTAGTAAACGGTAATTAAAAATATACATAGTTATTTTGTACACAAGGAGATATTTGAAACAGTACACCTCAACTCATCGTTCGTGCTCCCATCTCAACCTCACCTTACCTCAACGATCAGTTTGGACACATTATTAACAGCATCTTTTTTACAAAAGTTTGTCATTCATTATTGAGAATCGTGATCTCTGAGCATCTTGTGATGAGATTTTCTTAGAAATAATGCTACAATAAATTATGTATACAGTAGGACACTGGATTAAAACACTGGATATTATGGGGTCGAGTCATTGCTAAATTTAATAATAATATTTACTCTGCATTTTATAATTATCCAAGGGTGGCTAAATGGCAGTACATAATGAAGCATCAATGCCAATAATGAATGGAAGTGATGCAAAATGATTATTGTAGTGTAGACTCTATGTCTTATCTTTTTTAAGTTGAGCCGTTAATATGAAAAAGAAAATAACTACACCATCATTTTTAAACAAGTTAAATCATACTCAAAATCGCCTTTCTCAATGATAAATGATTGGAGAGCAAAGTATCTATTATGTTGAAAGTAACTCAACAGATACACTTACTTTTGAATATATACAAAAAGGGGTTGAATATGCATACATTACTGTCGGTGTAGTGTCTTAAAGATTTGCATTTAAATTAGTTAGAGAATAGCATTGTTAATTCATGGTTTAATTCAGTTTATTATTTCATTAAGATTTAAGGACAGTCGTTGACAACTGATTTGTCGATTTCGTGTATTTTTTTGGCTTTCCATCTTTGTCAAACGAATGACATATAAAATGTATGCGTATTTTTTAATGGTTCACATCTACTTACTTTGATTTGGATGAAAGCAGTTGTTAAATCTGATTATATATTTTTGTATTGTTATAAGCTGCAATTATGTACTTCATTACATAACTCATTCATTTTATTTGATGGTAAAATTTATCATTTATTGTTGTTTATTGTAAATTATTCTTCTCGCTCCTTATTCTTGGGCCAAAGCAATAGTTATATTAACTGAATTCCTTTTATTTACTTTTTTTGTTCTGTATTTCTTGTAACTATAGACTTCAGCATAGTTTCTATTCTTCTTGGAAAAATATGACTGTATTGGTTTGTACCCAAATGAGGTTATTCCAAAACGGCAATCTATATTCTTCTAATCTAAGAGTTTGAATGTCTGACATTAGATGATAATATCGAATTATTATTCCAGAAATACAAAAAAGGTGCAATATTTGAAATCCATATCCTTAAAGGTAATTGCATACTAAAACAGAAGTGAATAAAATCAGTTATATATTTTAATTATCATCTAATTGATGATTATCCAGAAGTGGAGTAGCAGGGGCCACATCCACTTTGGAGTCTTCCATAGTCAGCCACATTCTGAAAGTATTGCTTGGTTTGCCATTAGATCCCAGAATCCTGAGTCTTTACTAGTTCATAAAATCTCAGTAATGCTGCAGTAGAATAGAAGTCTTAATTCTGTATGCATTGTTATACTGTGCCCGTATCTGAATAAATTTTGCCCCATTGAGTTTATTTCTCAGTACAACTCCTAAGCGACTTACTTTCTAGTTTATTCCATTAAATCGTATAAATATTTAGAATGGGCCGCTAATACATTTTTGCCATCATTTTGATTTTCAAAAATTCGACATTATCATTTTGACTGATATCGTTTGGTCTAGATAATGGCAATTGAGTTATGCAATGAATGATTTTTTCGCAGCGGCTAAGCTTTCCTTGTTCTACTCTTGTCATCACCATATTCTCTGTCCTCTGCTTTTTTTTAAATTTCTCGTAAGAATTATATAATTTCTTTATTATTTGAATATTCTACTAGATTATCACATCACTTGCAAATTTAGTATACATTTTAAAGAATAAACATTTGCTTATGAAATTGTTGTTTTTTTTTAATAAACCAATCCCCTACATGCTATCAGGTGCAGCTTTAAAGGATTTAAGAACGAACATGATGAAGTGGTATATCTCCTCATGATAGCTGACAGGTTGCTACAAAGAATCATGTTTAGAGGATGGACCTTGTGTGAAGGAGTCACAATTATATGAACTCCTTTAGGCTAGAAGAGATCAACCAAAAATCGTGAATTTACACCTGTGATCTCAGATTTTAATGAAATATATTTATTCATTTATTATGTGGATAATTTATAAAGCGCTGTTTTCGTGAGAAAATCACCTCGAGAGTACTGTACATTTTTCCTTAAATATATTATTGACAATGATTTTATATTAAATATGATATTGTAATTAAATATGGAGGCTTCATTGATGAGTACTGAAGACAACTGCAGCTGTAGAGTAGTTAGGTTGTCCCGTTCATGGATGATTATTTTGATGTCTGAATATGATCTGAAGAAATTTAAAAACTTGATTGTTTTGGTTCACACTTTCTTATAGAACACAGAAAAGCACTGGGGCATGGAAATAAACTGCACATGTTTCAAAGCAGCAGTTGACTAATAAAATTTCACCAGAGAACGCACAGTATTTAAAACTTTTCACTATTGTTCCTTTGCTTGTGGGAACAATTGGTATGTATATTCCTTTTATAGATGTTAGTGTGTGTACAAAATATTTTTGCTCTATCTCAAATGGTTTAGGCTTTTGAACTTAAATCGGGCTTTCACAACCAAAAGATTAGCAAGTCTAAGACTTTTAGATAGTCATGTTGTGTTGTGACATTTTGTTTACAAACATTTCAGACCATATTGTAGGGTCTATCTTCAGGGCGAATCTGTCTGTCCAAAAAGTTAGCGCGACTAAAGGTATAGTCAGGCATTACAAACAACATACTATAGTCAGGCGACTTCGCGCAAAAATACTTGTCCTGAAAATGGACACTGCAACGTGTTCCGAAATGTTATGACACATGTTGTGTGCCATGGCTACCCAACAGTCTTTGATTTCCTACTTTTATTCATTGGAAAAATAAAATGCAATTGATTCTCTTGTAGAAAATAAATAACCATTCTTATCAATCTTCACGAAATAAATCATTACCGACCAATATTTTTCTTGAATGTTTGTGAGTAGGGCAATTTCAACTTTGTCTATTCTGATCAGTGATTAGGTACTAAGCACATACTATTGCAACATGTCTTCTCACCATAATATAAAATGTTTGTTTGCATTTGGAAATAGGTAAGAATTAATGGAAATTTTGTACTTCAAACAAAAAATGCATCATGTCTCTAAATAATACATACGTAAAATCATGCCAATTCGTTATAAGGGTAGGCAGAGAGAATATAGCGCAATTTTTCTCTATCCTGACATACATTTCTTGCTTCTTCCACAGTCATGTATCTCGTCATACACACTCAACGGTTGTTGAGACTCCTAACATTGCTTTAGTTGAGAAGTTGAGAAACATGTTTCTGCCAAGTTTTCCTTGGCATTTCATGCACCACTCTACCATTCATATACGCACTCAAGATCTGTTTTACTATTCTTTCATTCATTTTTTGCTCGACATGTCCAAACTTTCTCAAATATCCAACTTTCATTCTGTTATGGTATGATTGTTACATTTAATTGGAATTCTGTTGTTATATTTTCATTTTTTATCTTATCATTCATCTCCACATATGTATTTTTTGCTTTTAACCTTCTTTTGCCAAGTCCACATTTCATTGTAATATAGAATCATGCTCCTTTCACTATCCCTCATTCTTCAACAACCTTGGCGCTTGCATGCCCAGTACCAGGTCTTCTTAACAACCTATCGAATGCCTTGGACATATTTCACAACCCACTATCACATATTATGGAAACATTGCGTCTCCCCGTATCATTATAAATCCATATTCCTCTGTCCCTATCCCTTAATAACCGTCTCTTCCTTTTAGCTTTACTTAACATGTATTTGCTTTTTTTTTATTAACTATTATTTATCATTTCTTTTTTCTTGTCTGTGTTTTATACTTTTTTATATTTGGTACATTGTACTGTTAAATATATAAATAGAAAGGTAGATATCAGTATTCTATTGTGTATCATCATCATCATTCTTAGGCTATCTCTGACCACTGTAAGACATAGGCTTCCTCTTGTTTCCTCCACTTCTACCCCTCCGACACCTGTCTCAACCATTGAGCTCTTGTAATATTGGTTGTCCATCTTGGTGGGTGCTCTAGAAGACTTGTTACTTCTCGATCCCCGTTTCAACACTCTTCTTTTATTTGATATTCGTGCAAAACCAGCCTGACTTTGACCAAGCAAATCTTGAAATTACTTTATCCATCTTTTATTGGTTGTGAATACTCATTTCACTTTTTGGCTCTCAGTATTATTCCAAGCATAGCATGTCATGTTCTTCTCCGTGTGTATTTATGTATGAGAATACACAATGAAAATATAATAGATGGAGAATATAATATGCGTATTGATTTCATACACCTATTTTTACATCCATATATAATCAATACAATTTCGGCTAACACGAATAACGACTATAGTTTATCTTAAATTCCGGTAGATGACAGTAACTATCCAATTTCGTTAGACGTTAAAATGAAGCATAATAATCGACGTACAGGAATAAAATATATAAAAAAATAATTAATGTGCCAGACATTAAAAAATTAACTGAATAATTCGTGGAAAAACTGAATTCCAGTGACGTGTGTACTTTATTATTGGCAGGTAAGCTGGCAAACGAATCTATTTTGGATGATTTTTTAATGAGTTTTCTTTCGAAAAGCGTTACGAAATACATTGCCATTTACAAAAAAGCATTCCATCAATGTATAAACGAATAATCAGAAATATTTTATTGTGCAGCATCCAGATTGCAAATGGTGACCGATTCGCGACGATGCCGCGCTGTCGATTGGGCAAGAGCGACGTTGCCAAAGCTAACATTTCAAAAAATATATAATTTTCAATTTAGATTGTATTATCACACAACAGAGAGATTTAAAGTGTATTTGATCAGATGCCCGTATCCTGCGTTACATTTTTACAACTTTAATCATCAAATAAGTTTTACTGCATGATAAAACCGAGGCGGCCATTTTGAGGAGAGTAGTCATGTTCTAGGTCAAATTTTCAATGGCACTCTGTACGATATTTTAGATGAAATTGCATTATATACTCTAGAATTATCTGTGCTGATGATACAGATTGTGGGACTATACAATATTTAATATTTTTTTACGATTCTATGTAACATCTGTGTGGATTGATGTTAACTGAAGGTCTTATATACAATCGTTTTTAAATTAACTTTGCTGCTGAATCGGGAACGGAATCGTTTTGGATTCACTAATTGAATGCAAAATAGATGTATGACATATTTGTGAGTGACAAACAAATGCATCAATTGTCCAATTTAAAAATAGTTAACTTATAAATAAATTCTTGCGAATCCCGATATGGTGCCAACGGGATTTCACTCGTGAGGTGATTCCCCGAATTGCTGCACGTGTTATACAAATTTAAATTGATCTACATTGCAATTGGAGAAGGAAATGGGATGGAGGCAATCATTTGATTTGATTAGGTAACGTTTTTTCCATAGTTATATATGTATACATGCGAATATACAGTGTGCTCACTAATACCTATAGGACTTGTACGCGCAAGCGCGCATGTTGGAAAACATTTAATACGTAACAGATTAATAATACGAGAAGACTCTATAAAATTGATGCTACCGCCGTCTACCGGCCCGAAGTGAAATAATTGAACAGCAAACTTAAAGGGAACCTTTACCCATTAGGGATGTTATTAGTCAATGCACATTTTAATTTGGCAGGTGGTGTATAAATGTGATATTATAGAAAGTTGTATGTCTGCGGTGGTAACTTTGTAATAATAAAGATTCATGACTTATTTTAAAAAAGCATTTAATCACTAATTTAACATCACTCTTTCACTAATTATCACGTAATTAACACGTATCACTAATTTAATATCACTGTTTTTATTCATAAGTATACGATACATTTCGGATATTTTCTATTATAAACTTATCAAATCCATGGAAAAAATTAAAATACGCCGTTAAATTATTAATAAGAACATTGGTAAACAAAAATTTGTGCAGTTTATTTTACTAAAAATAATCACTGTTGGCGATTAGCAATCAAGTCTTAATACTTATTTTGCTCTATAACATAAAAACGCGGACTAGTAGAAGAAGAAAGAGACCAGAATAAATGCGTGGAGATGGGACTGTTAAAGAATGTATAAATAAACGCTGAGTGCTAGAAATAGAAATGAAAAAAACATTTGCAATAATTTGAAGAAAATAAGAATTAAATGTTAGAATATAGACAAATTATTCTGCCCTTTCATCTCGCGATGTGGGACCGTCGTTGGTTAGACGAATAGACAAACTTTCAAGGCGTATCTGAAACTCTTATTTTATTTATTTTTCCAGAAGAGCTTCAAATAAACTATCTTTAGGTCATTTAAATTACTAATTGGTGCTGTATAAAAATAGATTAAATTAGACAATGCGGGTACAAAGCGAAGTTAGATGAAGGATCGTATTGTCAAAATCAGCAGTCATCACCAAGATTACAAAGATTCATGAAAGTCCTTAGTGTTATCTATAATGCTTTATGAAGTTGAGACGTGAACCTCATCAAGAAGAAGATATAGTTGATATATAAGATATGTTGGACGCCTTCGAGATGTGGTGCTGGAAGTGAATATTTTGAATAACCTAGATTTCTAGGAGAACAAATGTGTTCATTGTGGTTATTTAATTTCAAAAAAGATTTCTTTGTGATATTCAGTTATTACGTTGGCGTTTTTACAACATGTAAGGGAAAAGTGCTGTCCTCTTTTTGATAAGTGGTCAGGTGGGAATGTAGAAGGTAGACGACCCAGGGGACGATTATGAACGAGATGGACATATCAAATCAAGAAGCCGTTGAGATCTTCATTTATGTGAGTATTTCAAAAGATCTGTATCACACGAGTTCGAATGGAATTAAATCTAGCACTATAAATGTTTATACAGCTGGTTGGGTAGCGGTAACCAATATAAGTGGTGAAACTTAGTTGTACGATTTATCTTTTCTTTTTTTGATATTTTTTTTGGTTCTTGTATTTTTTTTTGGTTAAATTGCTATTTTAATTAGCTCTAAAATGTATGCGTTTAATTTTCGGCTACACAGAGATCCGTTAGCTTCCCGAATAAAATAAAATAAATAAATAAATATAACATCATGACGCTAAATCATGAATAAATCGACAAAAGAGAGAGAGAAACAATATGGACTTGTACTTTAATGGAGGCACGATATCAATCGAAAGTTCAATACGTTAACTGATTTACTTTGATATGAATTCAGGGAACTAATCGTAATGTAGGATATAATCAAAATATTATTATTGATGTCATTCTTAATAGTTTGCGATAACATAGGTGAACGCACTACCGCCATCTACCAGTTCGTTTGAACAAACGGCATTAGATGATTCACGGATTTAGATAAGAGTTGCTCTACATATAAACGTATCGTGTAGGATCCAACCAGTCGTTCGCGGTTTACCGACGGGGGGGCTTCGTCTGTGCCCGTCATTGGTCGTTCGAAAAAATATTAAAATTTCACTCGTCGATCGCGAAGTTTCAACGTGTTTCGCTTCGCTCGAAACCGCGGCGTTCCCCGTGTCGATCGCGCTTAGTGTCAGTATTCATTTAGTGAGTTTTTAGGTATGAACTTTGAAGATTATGAAACCCTCCCGACGCAGAATGTTGCCGTCCATATGACAGCGGGAGCAGCCGCGGGGATCATGGAGCACTGTGTTATGTATCCGTTGGATTCTGTGAAGGTAATGCCCGCCTTCTAAGGATGCAGCTGTAATGGACGGATTCGACCGCTGACAGCGAGACTGTGCAGTGCCGTTTATACGTAACATGTCAAGACGGACATAACCTCACAGTTAGAAAGTGAAATTGCCGAAGCGCGTCTCGGGTCTGACAATAGCGCGATTCGGCGACAGTTAATCTAATTCTTAGCAAACCGGCGATCCAAATGCTCGCTTCAACTCGTGTTCGTTCATTTGTAATTGACATCACTTCGCGACGAGTCCAAACAGTCTGACAAAATGTCAATATTTTTAAATTTTCATCCGATTTTATTACATAAAATGACATTTATTATGGGAATGTACACGCTATCATGCCATTTCGTGATAAAGGGTAGGCGGGAGAATGGATCGCCACTTGTCTTAATCCTTATATACAGTTCTTACAATACAATACATCATCACTTTATTACGACTATGAATAGAGCCATCGATTAGTTTGGTTAATCTGTTCATTGAGCGGCCCCTCTGTCGCATACCTTCTACGTTCGCATCGTAAATTTTCCGTAACAATCTCTATATCCATTTGTTCAACATGCCCAAACCATCTTGAGGAATTTCTCTTCATTTTATCAATAACGCTCTTACCACACTCTTTCCTTATTTCCTTACTATGTCATACACTGTTTTACCATACATTCTCCTAAGAGATCTACACACTCAATGGCCATTGAAGTTTTTAATATCACTTTTGCTAAGAAATTAGCCAACATGTACTTGTCAAGCACTTTTAGGTCTTCCTCACACCATTCTGCTAAATATGCTCGCCCAGTAGATCTGTTTTACAATTCTTACATTCACCGTTCAATCGGCATTTCTGAACCAATTCGAACGCCAAACTTTATTCTGTTTATATCGTCATTTTTATTTGTTATTCTTATCTAATATTTTGGTTGATCTGATTAACTTTAATCAATGGCTCAGTTTGTAGTTGTAATAATCGTAGAGCATGCATGGAGAAATGTATGAATGTGGATAAGGCACCAATAAAGCAGCATGATGGTGTATCTTAAATATAGTGTTTAATATTTTTGTTTCAAAGATATCAGAAGAATGTTAATAAAAATAGAGTGTCAGCAGATAATAAAGTGCATGGTGCCATGCATTCCATAATTGGCAATAAAATGCTCTCTAATGAATCGCAGTTGGCGATACATAATGGAGTCTTGGTACCTACCTTGCTATATGGTAGCGAAACGTGGACTTGGCAGAAGGATAAAAGTGGAATAAATGCAGTGGAGATGAGATCATTACGAAGAATGTGCGGAAAGACCCTGAGTGAAAGGATAAGAAATGAATATATTTGAGAAGAATGTCAATTAAAAATGACAATCATAAACAGAATGAAAGTTGGAATTTGAGATGGTTTAGACATGTTAAGCGAATGGTGAATGAAAGAATAGTAACACAGATCTACAGTGCGAATATTAGTGGCAGAGTTTTGCATGGAAGGCCTTGAAAAACTTGGCAGGCACATGCTTCTCAGCTTCTTAATAGAGGCAATGTTAGGAGCCACTATAATCGTTGTGCGTGTATGACGAGATGCATAAACGTGAAGGAAGCAAGGATTTTGTGTATGGACAGAGACAAGTAGCGCTTTATTCTCTTTGCCTACCCCAATTGGGAAGTGGTATGATGTGTCATGTTTGTATGTAACTTTTAGCAGAATTAATGTTGGTATTTGAAATAGTTTGGACATGTCAAGCGAGTTGCGAATGAAAGAATAGTAAAGTAGATCTCTAGTGTGAATAAACTTTGTATAACAGTGTGAGACACGATTGGAAAAACTTGGCACTTTACTTAATAAAGAGTTTCAATTACTTTTTTCATTTCAATTCTCTCTGCTTACCTCTATTGGGAAATAGTGTATTGTTACGTATGTAAATTTATTGATTTGATCTGTATAGTTCAAGGTAATTGGTAGATGTCAATATAATACTCATGCATATTGTTGAGTGAATAGCAAATAAATGAGTTATAATTCTTAACATTCTGCTCTCATTTGTCTTTATAGTCCAAGTCACTGCATCACATAGAAATAAGGAGAACATAATGGAGTCTTGATATCTATCTATGGCAGAGAAACGTGGACTTAGCAGAAGATGAATGAAATGTGGAAATGAAATTGTTGAGAAGAATGCAAGGGCAGGATTAGAAATGAAAATATCGGAGAATATCAATTAAATGTGGGTCTTGTATTGCCCTGGAGCAATACGGTCATTCAGTATTGTACGCCTCGTGAAATGGATTTATCCATGTTTCGTGACTAGAACTGAATAACCAGGTTTTCTTTCTCTCCTACCGTTGCACAATATTTAGATATGCAACTGAAATTAACGTTACAATCCCAGATGGATAGTTGTGTTGTGGAGTCTCATTATTATTATTAACATGGATAACTTATATGGCGCCGTTTTCGTGAAAAAATCACCTCAAGGGCGCTGCGCTCTTGTGTAATATTGTCAGTCTCGTGGTCGAGTGGATTAAGGCACTTGACTAAAGCGCTGGAGGCCATGGGTTCGAATCCCACCGGAGTTTGTATGTAAAAATGCATTTTTCTATTCAGATTTTAAAATATACGTGTAAAAATATATTTAAAAGAAATAAAAAAACAGCAAGAATGCATTTAAAAATATATATTCACTCTGGACTGGAAAAGAGTGGTAGATTTTGTATCGCCCTGGAGCAATACCACTGTTTAGTATTGTAAGCCACGTGAAATGGATTTATCTATGTTTCGTGACTAGAACTGAAAAACCAGGTTTTTAATTTCTCCTTCGATTGCTACACAGCATTTACATGTGCAATTGTACAGTATGTTACAGAACCAGGCGGATGGTGGTGTCATGGTGTCTCATG
>JAPMAF010000597.1:0-13706 GCA_026537445.1 Silvatares holzenthali | reverse complement strand
AAAATAATAATAACAAAAATAAAGCAATAATTATAATAATAATAATAAAAACAAAATTAGTTATCACAATAATAATAAGAGGAACAAAATAATATAATAATAATAAGAGCAAAATAGTTTAATAGATATTTTTAATACAATACATTTAGTGTATTTAGTAGTCCTATAATATTAACCTTATAATCAAAAAGACACACAACCTTATTTAGTGCTTGAGAATGGTTTGATTAAAACCGAAACGCGTCGCCAACTCTTTAATAAAGTGTGATAAATTACGAAGTGGAAATTTTTTCTTTTAATCATAATGATTATTTATTATTTCACTTTATCTCTAGCAATCTGTGATTGTTCATTCAATTTGATTCACATCATTACGGATAATTTCTATCCATATACGGTATGAAGATATGGATGGTGGACGTGTTCAAAATGTTACTAATCTATTATAGAGCGAGGCTCTTCTCGATGTCTCCAGTATTTTTATTACTTAATAAATACTGGGGTTAACATAGCAAGATGAGTGTCGGTGACTCATAAAGAGGAAATGACGGAAAATCGTTGGATCGTTAGAAATATCCGGTGAAGCCCTCTAAATGAAGAAAACGAGAATTAAAAGGAAACGCGATCAATACGATCTTTAGACTAAAGTAGTACAGGAAAGTGGAGGAACAAAACTATAATATTCAGTATTGTGCGAAAATGGACGAAGAGATGAGGATGATAAGAATGCAGATATTTGAGATTGAGCTCAATTGGAAATAAAGGAATTTGAGCGTTGGAAGGATCTATCTGACCAGGGCGTTTAAGAACGAATTAGAAAAGTTAGAACGAATTAGAAAGGTTTTTCATTTTCTACCTGCATGCCAAGCTCCGGGTCCTGTGTATCCGGAGCGCCGAAAATGGAAAGAGATATTGTTCACGTAATTTCCACACTTCATCGGATTCATTTAACTATTGTTTCGTTGAGACGTTATTAAAATTACTTGATTGGTGTAAAAAGTATTATTAAAATAATGCATCAAATATTGTGTTTAATGCGAATAAATGATTCTTTTTACTCGATGGAACGTGCTGATCTATTAAAATGTCGCGACTCTGTAGACATTTCGCTGTTCATTCGATTCCGATTAGCGCTGCAAGTAACGCATCCATAGTAAAAAGTTATCAGTGAGTTGATATAAAGCATTATACAATATAAAGTTAACGATTAATACTTTTGATAACGTGTCCGATTTTATAAATATTGCGTGGTGCGGACCGCAATAACTTTTATATCCGTACACTGCGGGAGTTCTCGCCGACAGGAAATAGCCCGCTCAGACGGTGCCGCCGATGCCGCCTACACCGCTTCCCAAACTCCCGACCGCAGCCTGGCTGTGACCTGCTATTCTGTACAGAGTACTCAACGCGATATACTCCGCTGAGGAAAAATACCTCTATACATTTATGCGCTCCTGGTCGAATGCTGAGGTTTGAAAATGCGGTGCACGAATTTGGCTTGCGTGTTCCCGACATTCTAAAGTTTTCTTTCTATTGGAAAATAGATTAAAATAAAATAGTCCAGGACGCTACGCAACATTAGTGCAACTGAACGGCTTTCTTGCAAAGAAGAATTCATAACAGGCTTCCAAAGTTCCACTATTTCTTCTACAGTTTACAAAACAGTTCCATGTTTGGATGCGGTGTTAACCTGATGACAACAGTGCAGTAGTTTTTATATTGCTTTCTGCACCGTGTGATGGAAGAAAAATCGATGACTTGAAATGATTATAGGACACACCTATTTCTATAGCACATCCCCTAGTAACTGTTTTAAATTCGCAATCATACACTCATTATTTAGAATATAGTTAAGTACTTATGGTAAACCAGTATGTCGAGATTATAATTATTGAAGAGGAACGAGAAAATAAATTCAAATTCGTCAAGCAATGATGCAGAAATTGAAAACCTCTTTGACTCTTCTGCTTTCCGGTCTATTTTTTATAAACTATGTTTTCTTGCGAGACACGGTTTCTTGCTTGATGATGCCGCTAGATACCGCTTGATGCCGACAAATAGATCGATCACTAGATAGTAATATGTCCCTATTAACTTCAGCTCTATAAAATTGATACCGCCTTGAAAATGATGCTAATATATCTTTGTTCTCATCGAATTGTTATAAATTGTATTGTACGGTTTTCATATTTTCTATCTATTGCATTAGGCATCTTTTCACAATTTTTACACTCCTGGCCGCAATTTCGCCACAGAACGAACACCTTAAAAATTCGGCAGCAGCCGTAATCTCTCTCTCCGCCGTTCGCCGACGGCGGCGTCCGCCCCCAGATTAATCAGCCGCGTCGTTAGTCGCCTCCTCCTCCCCTCGCCGTTCCGAACCACCTCATCGCTCTTTCCCTGATGGTGATGGGATCCGGGACCCCTCGAGGGGTTCTGCTGTCCTGGTACCGAACCGGCATCACGCCTCGACCGCGTGCAAACGGAGCGTGAAAGATATATGGCGCTGTCGTCTTACCAGTTTGACAAACTTGATACTTTAAATATTCCACGGAGTAATTATCACGAATAAACTTATATGGACGTTCGAACTCTTGATGTATTTTTTCAAGCACCGACATTTTTTTATTTACTTTTTTCGGGAAGCTCTCTGTGCAGCCGACAATTATACATATACATCTTAAAGCTATAAGTTTCCACAAGTGGCATTTGAACCAAAAATAAAAGAAGAAACAAGAAAAAACAACGAAAGAAGAAAATATGAATCTTACAACTAAGTTTCTCCATTTACATCGATAACCGCTCCCCAATCAGCTGTGTAAACTTTTACAGCACTAGATTTAATTCCATTCGAACTCCACACCCAACATCGCGATAAACGGTTAAAAGTATGTTCTATGAAGAAGGAGTTGCCTCTGTATCTGCTACAAGGCGGAGAGAGCTGAGAATTGGAAGGCCTTGTTTGACAAGTAAATAGATTTGACAAGCGGCTTAAAAATTGGTCCGAGAGTCGTCATATCGCACCGCTGCGGACACGTGACGGAACGGTAAAATCTTGGCAGACATGGATGGACAAAAACAACAATCAAAATGACAACCGAATAGTGTCTCTCTACCAGGGTGGCAGAGCGGTCGGATCAGTCATGCGACCGCACGCTGTATTCCCAGCGCGCCGGGCGATTTGTTTATCTATGTAAATTTATGTGCGGCCATCTGCGGTATAAATGTCGGCCGTCCGCGCGAAATGGATTGCTCAAACCTCGGGGCGAACGGGCCGCGGGCCGGGCGGACCGGGATGGGATCGTTCGGTACTCGGTAGCAGTTATAAGCTGCGGGGGATGACTGTCCGAGAGGGGAACGGGGTGTCGGGTTACGCGGAGGACGTTTATGAATATGTATATTTTTTGCGCTCCACCTCCTCGATTCTTCTGATGCCCGGGCAGTCATTAGTAGTGAACCGGTTCAGAAAGAAAAAAATTTTTTGCGTGCAAAATAACGTATTTTGCCCATATATGCATGTAATAAATGACAGGAAAATTTGTTACTTATTTTCGGGTGTTAAATAAGGCCCTATAACAAGGCTAGCCCTTTTCTCGGTCGAATGTAACCGATTCTACGTATGATTACTCTACACGATACTAGTAAAAACAAACAACACAATTGGACAAAGGAAAAAGGACTCGTTCGAAAGAAGGAATGAGATTTTCTATTTCAATATATTTAATTTTAACTTCAATTCCCTTTTTGGTAACGACAAAGTATTTTTTTTATTATTATTATTACATATTTCGATCATATACTGATTAACATGGTTATCGTATTGTCATTATAGAAAATGGTTAGCATAAGACCGAAACAGATGAGGTTTAAAACGTGGACGCTTAGATCTACAGTAGAATTTTATTGGTTGAACAGTACGGAGGCGTAGAAGAACTTGGCAGGAACATGTTTCCGCACTTCCTAACAGAGGTAATGTTAGGAGCTACCAACTCTACAAGAATTTAACATTAAACTAATGTAGCTGTACCAACTTTACCTTATCTAGTAATCTAGTGTACTGGAGTAAGAGTGAAGTGTATACTATGTCTGGGTAGAGTCTCAAAAGTTTTTGAATTGTGAATCTGTTGGCCGTTAAAGCCAACGACAATATTTGACGTTGCATATTTAACGATACCCCGCGATGGAAGAAAAGATTTTGTTTTCCTTTATACACTATTTATAATAGAACATTTTCAACAGATTCGAACTAGTTGGGTTTATTGTTTTGTTTACTAAATTATTTGTTGAGTTGACATTTTTCTGTATTTGTAAAGTCTCGTAGATTGCTATTTGTATGTATGTGTTCGTAATGTGTAGGTATTCAGTATTTACGTCGT
Source organism: Silvatares holzenthali (assembly GCA_026537445.1). NCBI lineage: Eukaryota > Metazoa > Arthropoda > Insecta > Trichoptera > Pisuliidae > Silvatares > Silvatares holzenthali. The sequence goes on along the minus strand of JAPMAF010000597.1, from coordinate 9,330 downwards.
TAAAGGTATAATAGAAAAAGGAGGTACAATCAGTTCCTGAAGATACTCAGCTAGAGCGAAACGCGTCGAACTCCGTTAAAATTCAAGTGGTATGTGACAAAAACAAACATTTTAATATTAATTTGTTAATATAAATTTATATTACGTAAATACAACTACGGCAAAGAAAAGACTATACAAAGTATTTATATTAACAATAAAGAACGTTAAACTTAACGTTTACTGCACTACATGACCTTTGATCATGTAGTGCAGAAGATCTAAGACGCAAATGTTGAAGGTACGAGATACATGCATGAGGAGATGTATTAACGTGAGCGAGACAGGATAGAGAAGCGCTCGATCCTCTCTGCCTTAGTTATTGCATAAAATAAAATCAAGCTTAATGACACTCAAAGGTGAAGAAATCTTTTCAGAGGCTGGGTGCTCTTTATCGAGTTCGTAGATTCTTCACGTCTGGGCAGCTTCTGACACTATACAGGGTCTCAGGTGCATCCAGTTATTGAATACAGTAGTCAAAATATCTTTTGTCAAAACGCCTCCTCGGCTCTGTGCAGAAACGAGCAATTCGATTGATTAATGACCCAACGCTCACAAACAATGTTCAATCGTTGGAGCACAGATATGCTGTGTCTGTTTTACCGTTACTACTATGGTAGATGTTCTTAGGAGCTGGGGTCATTGATTCCTCCAGCCGCCATCTTTGGTAGGGCGACATGATACGCTCTCTTCCAACATCCGAATGCAGCTGATTCGGGTCGTATGAGGACTATCAGGTTCGCTCGTTCTTTCTTGTGCGAGTCTGTACGACTGTGGAACGCGTTTCACTGTGTTGCCACTGTGTTTCCTCCTTCCTATAATGTGGATCTTTTCAAGAATCGAATTAATAAATACCTCCTTTTACTATTGTAACTCCCCACATAGCATCAGCCGATGTTTTAGACCTGCTTCGGTAGTGTCTCATATGTGGTGAAACCGAAAAAAATCTGTGTATATTTTCAATTTTGTACGAACCCTAATTATTAAGTAGATTCGAGTGTCGTTTCGTTGGGCTCTGTCTACAAAATGGTGCGAACAATGTAAGAGGTAAAGCTGGTCGGATGACAGGACAGAGATTTAAATTGTATTAAGAAGCAATATGATGGAAAATATTTAAAGGAAATTTTTGTAGCATAGTATTTCTCTCATTTCTCTCAAGCAGCAACGATTGAGTTTGCACCCTGCCAGAAAACCTCTAGTTGAGCAGTCATTAGTATCTCACCTATTCACGAAACTTACGCCACACTCTTCCCACTCACCCCTTGCAAGTTTATGCCTCCCTGGTAGCCGAGCCGCTGTAGTGCCCCTGTTGCCACCACCTGTTGCCTCGCGGGTCGGGCCGGGGAGGGGGTGGGCGGGCGGTGATCCTCCGCAGCCTCCCCTCTCACCCGACGGCCATCCAGCCACTCAGCCACCCAGCTACCCAACCACCCACCCAGCCACCCCCAAACCCCGTCGATGCGGCGATAGTGAGAAGAGGGTACGCCGTACTAATTACGCTGGTCTGGACGAGGATGGACGAGCGATGCTGAATTTTAAATTGATGGATTTATGAACGATTTGACCGCAATAGATTTCGTGAAATTTTGCTAATTACCAACACTTACTAAGTAGGTCTACAACGATACAATAAACGCCGATTCTCCGAAGATGTAGACAGAGAGCATCGAGCGACACACCACACTATCCTGGCGCACATCTCTTGCCTCATTCGCATTTATACACCTCCTAATATTCCATTTTACAATTATATGTACTTACAATAATATAATACTTCAAATATATACAATGTTCATAAAATATTTAAGTGAAACTGTACAGCGCTCTTAAGGTGATTTTCTCACGAAAACAGCGCTTTATTAGTTATCCGCAAAATAAAAATAATGCATACTATTACGACTGTGAACAGAGCCATCGATTAGAATTTGGTTTATACGTTCAAGCCATGATTTCCTTGGGCGGCATTCCGTCGCATACCTTCTACATTAGCATCGTAAAATTTCCGTACTAATCTCTAGGTATCCATTTATTCAACATGCCCAAATTATCTCAATTAATTTCGTTTTTTTTTATTAATAACGCTCGTACCCGCTCCACACTCTTCCCTTATATCTGAAATCCTTACTCTGTCATGCACTGTTTTACCACACATTCTTCTAAGAGCTCTGATCTCAACGGCACTTATTCTACTTTCATTCCTTCTCTGCCATGTCCACGCTTCACTTCCGTACATCAAATTAGGCACCAATACTCGGTTATTCATTGCCATCCGGCAACTCTTAGTTAACTTTTTGTTTGATACAACACATTTTATAAATGTAAGTAAGTCTATACTATTAAATGATACAGTATTTTTCAAATATAAGGCAGAGAGACTAGCCTTTTTTAAAAATCTTATCCTACATATGAAATCACGACACCATCATCCGTCTGGGTCTGTAACATTCAGTGCAATCGCACATATAAATGCAGTGCAGCAGTCAGCAATCCATGTTTCGTGACTAGAACTGAATAACCAGGTTTTCAATCTCTCCTCCGAATGCTACACAGCATTTACGTGTGAAATTGTACAGTATGTTACATACCCAGATGGATGGCGGTGTCGTGGTGTCTCATGTGTAGTAAAAGATAAAAAAAATACAGACCTTGTAACGAAATCCATTACCAACCTAAAGTGAATATTATTTCGTTACATATTTTTTTTAAGATTTGTATTTGAAAAACGCATTTTTTCTACACTTCGGTGGGATTTAAACTCGCGATCTCAAGTGCTTCATTTATTTCTTTATTTAAGTATACTATTAAGTACATAAGAAAACATAACAATTATATTATAATATTTGTAACAGTAGCAAAAAATAGTGAATTAAATATTTCATTAATAACTATAAATATTGAATTTGCATGAAATTAAAAAATCAACACAATAAAGTATAATACACCATCACGCCGTTTCCCCGAAAAGGTTGGCAGAGAGGATCGAACGCCACAAAACTCTATCCTGACACCCTTTCATTCATCCACACTCATGCTTACTCTGCGATTATTACGACTACGAAAAAAGCCATCGATCAGAATTTAGTAAATATGTTCATGCCACGATTTCGATGGGCGGCCCCTCTGTCACATACCTTCTACATTTGCATCGTAAATCTTTCGTACTAATTTTTCGGTATCCATTCGTTCAACATGCCCAAACCTTTTCAATTAATTTCTCTTCATTTTTAATAACGCTCGTACCCGCTCCACACTCTTTCCTTATATCTGAATTCCTTACTCTGTCATATACCGTTTTACCACAGCAAAAGCAAGTTTTGGTAGCAAATTAATAGTGTTTGAGAATGGTGGTGGAATGATTAAGAGCAAATTGAGAATTAGTATATCTGGGGAGTATGTTCACGAGGGTTGGTAAGTGTGAAAGTGATATCGAAAGGCGTGTGAAAGCAGGAAAAATAATAAATGGTGCACTAAACGCTATTATATCAAACACGAAGGTATCCAAGAGGGGTCGGATGACAGTGCATAATGGAGTATTGGTGCTAACTTTGATGTACGGAAGTGAAGCATAGACATGGCAGAAAAGGAATGGAAGTAAAAGTAATGCTGTTGAGATGAGATCTCTTAAAAACATTTAATTTATAATACAGTAAGAAAAATTATGTAATGTTTAATTGCGAAAGCTTACGATATTATGAAAAGAGCCCTTAAAAATAGTTCTAATTAAGAAACACGGGTAAATCAATTTTAAGGGGTGTGTAACAACCAAGGGTGGAATTACAACTGGGAGATTTTTTAAAAATTATTATGAAAAATTATTTTAAAAAATTGATATAGCAATCAAGGGTGGAATTACATCTGGGAGATTTTTCAAATTTATTATGAAAAATTATTTGAAAAAATTTGTATTGAACTCACGATGTGCAGTGCAATTAGTCTTGCATCCTAAACGCTACTTACCAACCCAATAAAACAAACGGAAGAAGCCACCACACAGGTACTGCTAAAGCATCCCGTGAGCGATTGAAATTCACATTGAGTGTATTCACGCAGCTGATTCTACCTAATCAGGTTATAATCAAGCACGTATGAATAAATAATATTTTTACTTGTATTTATGAAAATAAAAATTAGGATCCACAACATAATTCCGTATGTTTAAATGATTTTAATTAAATTTATCGAAATGTATACATATTTGGGCTTGATTTTATACTACTGCCATCTTTTGACAGAATAAATAAACATGTTAGGTGAGAATGAAGCCCCCATTTGGTTTGCGTCTATGCTAAAAACGCTTCGGGCTAAATTCAATAGATGTCGTTAAACTTGTGATTTTACATTTTCAACCTTGTTTTCTCTTTTTCCAGAACGTACCCTACCAAGATCCGATCTACAGAAAGGTGGCAATTGTTGAAAACTTCTTCGATATCATCTACACCGTGCATGTCGATCTGGAGGGCAGAGGCGGGAAACACGCCGGTCAAAAGAGGACGTACAGAACTGTTAGTATTACTTCTTATTTTTTTAAATTAAGCTAATCCAAACCATAGGCGTAGCAAAGATCGTTTTCCTTCTTTTATGATCATGAATAGTATATAGGATATAATTGTCCCTTGTCCCCTGTACATCCCTTGACAACTGACTCTTCCTGTTAACTCCCATCTGCCTCCTATTTTTCGTCTTTAACAGTTTTTGCTTTTCTTTTTAATATATCTCTTCTTTGTTTTGATCTTGTTGTGTATGTTTATATATTCTAATTTTCTTCTGTGGCACCCAAATATATCTAAAATGTTACTCTCTAGAGTATATCTAAAATGTTACTCTCGGAAATAATTTTAATTTTCTATATCTTTAACTACCCGCATTTGATGACAGGATAGTTAAAAACCCAATATTATTATAATTGCCAAAGTATGTATATCGCGTATAAATTGTATAGAGTGTGTTATTCGCATGCCCGGTCTGACCGCGTATAATTACGTCATTACATTGTATTATCGGCTATTATTACGATGTTATTTTACTGGAAACTTTCTTCAATGTCTAATGCTGAGTTTAAGTTTCCATATTTAATAATAATTTATTGAAAAACCAAACGGCCAAAAACAATTAATTTACAAAAAAAAATTAGGCCAAAATAAGTTCAACAAAGACATAATCAAGGTGAAAGGCAAACAAGTGAATATAATAAATTCAGACTGTATAAATAAATAACAATGATTTCAAATCACTATAAAAAAAAATCCAACAAGCAGATAAAATTAAAATATGATATACATTGCAATAGGCAATTTTGAAAAAAATCTAAAATAATAATTTGTTTCATTAAATTAAGCATACTTATGAAATATAAATAAAGATTGACAGGGTTATTCACTTAAATCAAAAAGTGACAATCAAACAATATCTCTCCAGACAAGCTTTCTGCAATGACTTACCAGCAATTTTCTGAATGTCGTCCGACCATTATGTAGAAGGTTCCCCTTTACTTCTATTGTCTACACTCCACTATACTCTCTTTCTATCCATCTGTTTTATGTATTTTGCCGCATTTTTGACGATGTCTTCTTTCTCTCAACTGACTTTCTGACGATGTCTAAACTCTCGATTTTCTACTTATTTCTGTTTTTCGTATCCGATCTGACAATCTTACATGTAGTATAACTCTATGGCGGTTTTCAAATTAAATACACGTTGAATTTAGATAAAACGGTTTATTTTTAGAATATATATACAAAATGATATATTACAAAGGCATGAGAAGTTTTGACTTTGCGATACGAGATGGCGTTAACGTTTTGGACGGTAAAGAAGGAAGACAGTTTAATCAAAATGGCCGCCAGCAGCGGTCCGTTTATGCACGCGCGATTGCTTAGGAGTTAAATCTTTCGTCGGTTTTGGTGTATTTATATTAACTGTTTCTGGTGATATACTTCTGGTGATAATTGCCTACCTTAGTACATTAGTTTCATGTGGTCTTAAACATTGTGTCTTTGTATGCATCCATCGCAAAAAATGCACCGATAGTATTGTGCAATTCTGTGGGTTGCACAATCATGTTCTTGTTGTTAACTCTTAGTTCCGGTGAGTTTACTTTACTTATTAAGTTGTCACCGTTTTCGCATTACTTACTTTTTATTGTTGGCACGTTTTATGCCACAACTCTTTCATACTCACATTGTGCTGATTTTCGTGCCGATGTTTGGAAATAAATAATAAATATTAATTATCAATGTAATCAGGCATTTTTTTAAATGCGCACTTCGTATTTAATTACATAAAATCACACCGCGCAGACATACCGCGAGCCTCCACTGCGAGTCTAACTAAAACTTGCAGAGAAAATCAAACATAGCCTTGTATGGAGTAGACGCATGCTTACACACACATACAAATCTCACTTATCATATTCATTTCCCAGGCAAACATATACACAGACAGGCACACACTGTACACAATGAAAAGCTCAGATAGATTTAAGGACACCTGTTGCACAGACATAATATCCTGGTGTGTGGTGTCAACATTGAAGACGTTTAAATTTAAACGAATGAGTTTAGGGGGAGAGCAGAGTAGAGCAGAGCAGACCGTGGACGACTACCAGGGTGGCAGGATGGCGGGGTGGGTGGGAGTTAACCGAATGAAACGGGAAAACATGCGAAAGTGGAATTTGTTTACGAAGACTCGTCGGAATTTATTTTACAGATCTGTACCGTTCCGCCGTTTAGCATTGGTTCCGTACAAACTCTCCGCTCTGTGGATTTTATTGGATTGGTCGTGTCGTGTTCCGGTGTACCTCTTTATGTCTTCTGCTCTCCTATTTGATGTTTGCGTTAATTTCAATTATGCAGTTATGATAAAATTTTGACATTTTGTTTCTTGATTGATTTTGTTCATTGGTGTTTATTACTTTTTACTTAAATTGTAAATGTAAAAAAGGCAGAGTCTCCAAATAGATTAGTAGGTAGTGAGGTTGAGTAGGAATCAGCAAGATAGGCGGATGAAATTAAAAAGCCAATTCAAGAGCTATGCTTGATTCTTGCAGTGAATTTTCGATGATCATCATATATACGTTGACGTAGCACATGGGTAGACTAGATATGTGTTTGACATGCTGGAGTAATGAGAAAAATACAATGTATGAAATACAAAAATAATTTAGACTGACGGTGTCACCCTGGATCATTACCACTGTTCAGAACCAGTCTCGTCAATTGAGATTGTCCTTATATTTTTTCTGGTGTAACTTTGTGGTAATTCATTTTGACATATATTTTTTTACAAATTACTTTTAATATGTTTATTGTTTTTGTCGATATACCACTTATATTTTTTAATCAGGTTTGACGCGTTTCGCTATAACTGAGCATTACCAACACATACTTACAAACAGCACTCTAGGAGACTTTAGACATACATAAAAATGTAAATTCAACAAATAATTTAATAAATACAATAATTAACCCAACTAATTTAAATATTTAAAAAAATTACGATTTAAAAAAAAATGACTGACTCCCAATCTCAAACTGTTAAAATTAAAACAATGAGTTCCTGAAGATGCTCAGTTAGAGCGAAATGCGTCGGACTCAATTAAAAAATATATGTGATATATTGACAAAAAATAAACATATTTTTATTCATTCAAGATTGTCCTTATTTTGCAGTATATAATAATCAGAACATCTTTGTTATTTGTTATACAGGCGAACGGATTATGATGTATTGTTTCATGTTTAATATTAAACATAAGAAACATCTCAATTTGCTTCTAGCAATTTATCATGTCGGGAACAACTTCACAGATGAACGTCAACGTATGAATATGAACGAAGATTCTCTGATATCTATAGTATTTATCTTTTTTTCAGATAACCGAAACGTATGCGTTCCTACCTCGAGAAGCCGTGACGAGATTCCTGATGGGTTGCTTGGATTGCCAACGCAGGCCAAGGTCGTTATCTCCCGTTTCTGTACTGCCGACTCCGAGCCCTAGTCCGACTCCTGTGTCATCTTCCAACCTTCCGAATGGCTTCCACCAATTGGCGCCTATCTCCACGAAGCTCAGCGACCTACAGCACACCACCAAGAACGGGAACCACGACCTATCAAAAAATTGGGAAAACGAAATAGACGCTTCTCAACCTTCCGCTGTGAAAATCTCATTTGCCGACGGTGTGTCGGCGTTCGATCCGCCGGCAGAAAGGAGTCTGCGATATCTCCATCCAAAACAAGAAATCTTTGGTGAAAAAAGCAATTTTGAATCACCGCATCCCGTGAATTCGAACTGCAAGGCTTCCAATAAAATTGGACTGTTCGAATCCGGCGTAAGCGCTTTTCGCAGTGTTAGGAAAGACACGAGTCCTTGTATAAAAATAGGAGCCGTAGACCTAATCCAGAGTCAGACAACTGATTTTGTCGCTTCCGGTAAAGTAGATAGCATCACACCTGTCGCTAAAGATATTCAAAAGATCGATGGAGAAGTACTCGTAAAACAGGAAAACATCAAAGTTGAAGAAACTGAAAAGGTCGAAATAAAAAAGAAGAAAGATCACTCGCCTAGGAAACCGTACAATCCTTTGGACGTATGCAATTTAACTTCCAAAGACCCTCCAAAGTCTCGTTGTCATCCGAAGAAGAGATTGAACCCTATCTTCAACAAAACGGAGCAGAACGGAGATGCGAAGACCTCTAAGCACTGGTCGCCTTCGACGCAGTCGATGTTTTCTCCGCATCGCGTGGCTGACGATGCCTCGTGCGGAGATCAGGGCGTGGAGATCGATTTCACTGTGCCGATAACTACCATGTATTTGAAACACATGAGGAGTCTCGGGTACAACGCTGAAGAATCCATGAGAATCAGCAATAAGGTAAGATTCGATTTTAAACTTTACTATTTCTATCGTTTCTGCGACCAATTATATACTACATTTCTTCTGCTTTTCTGATATCGTTCATTACTAGCAATTTCTTCTTCAAAAATTTTCTTTGAAAATCCAGAAATATTTTCGAATTTTTATCTCCAACCACCTGGCCTTTTTATTTTTTTACAATCTTTACAATGATAATTAGAAAAATGAAATTGGTAGTAAGGTTAAGAAAACTCTCTTCCAATTATGATTTTATAGTGAAGTTATACCATACCTCTTTGGAAACTACTGATTCCCTAAAGGGAGGCAGAAGTAAAAGACGTAATGACATTATTGATATATGATTATTTATTTATTTTGAAAACACCAACAGAACATTGGATAAAAACATAGACAATAGAATCATATATAAAACACTCTT
>JAPMAF010000596.1:0-13708 GCA_026537445.1 Silvatares holzenthali | reverse complement strand
GTATTGCTCCAGGGCGATACAAGATCTACCACTCTTTTCCAGTCTAGAGTGAATATATATTTTTAAATGCATTTTTTCGCTGTTTTTGATTTTTTTAAATATATTTTTATACATATATTTAAAACCTGAATAGAAAAATGCATTTTACATACTTTTTTTTTCACTCCGGCGGGATTCGAACCCGCGACCTCCAGCATTCCTCCAATGCTTTAATCAAGCGCGTTGAACCACGAGACCGACTTAAAGTTAGTATCGTATTGTGCGTATATTGTCTAGTTACAAGGGAAAGCTTATTGGCTAAAGCAATTTCTACCAGCAATCCCCTGTCAATTTTATCTGTTAACTTACCTGCTCCATTGTTCTTTATAAGATTGATTTGATCCTTGAGACTGACAATTTCCATAATGAGGGGAGAAACGAAAGAGCAAGTGTCCCTCTGCACCCCCTGAAGAGTGATAGTTGTGTTTATATGATGAATTGAATGTAAACATTTTGCTTTATTGCTTTCAGTGATGTATCAGAACTATGAAAGTGACACAGAGGCGACAAATGGAGGTGAAAAACGCCAACCGAGTCCTGTGAATTTAGACAAAGTAGTCACCATTAACCGTACCAGACCCGCGCCCTGCGATAAGGAGGTAGGTAACTGTTGCTGTAAACTGCCAATATACTCGTATCCATACGCACATATACGTTCTTCCTTTAAGTGTAAGCCTTGTGGTCGATCACTGGTTAAGACACTTGACTAAAGCATTGGCCGGATGTCGCAGATTCGAATCCCGCCAGAGTAAAAAAAATAATTTAAAAATGCATATTCACTCTGGTCTGGAAAAGAGTGGTTGATCTTTTATCACCCTGGAACAATACCACTCTTCAGTATTATACGCCACGTGAAATGGATTTATCCATATTTCGTGACTAGAACTGAATTACTAGGTTTTCAATCTCTCCTCCAACTGCTACACATCATTTACATGTGCAATTGTACTAAATGTTACAGACCAGACTGATGGTGGTGTCTCATGTGTAGGTATAAGATTAAAAAAATACTTCCTTTAGTCACCTTTGACAGTGAGGTTACACACCTGAGAGATTTATATCTAATTCTGTTATAGCAACAATAGCAACAATTAGCTATCCAAGAGTGGTCGGATGGCAGTGCATAATGGAGTATTGGTGCCAACTTTTATGTACGGAAGTGAAGCGTGGACATAGCAGAGAAGGAATGAAAGTATAATTAATGCTATTAAGATGAGATCTCTTAGAAGAATGTATGGTAAAACAGTATACGACAGAGTAAGGAATTCAGATATAAGGAAAGCGTGTGGAGCGGGTATGAGCGTTATTGATAAAATGAAGATAAACTCCTTGAGGTGGTTTGGGCATGTTGAACGAATGAATGCCGAGAGATTGGTATGGAAAATTTACGATGTGAATATGGAAGGTATGCGACAGAGGGGCCAGCCAAGGAAATCATGGCATGAACAGATTAACCAAATTCTAAAAATCTATCCGTTGGCTTTGTTCGTAGTCGTAATAATCGCAAAATATGCGTGAGGAGATGTATAAATGTGGATGAGGCAAGAGATGTATGCCAGGATAGAGTGGTATGGCGTTCGATCCTCTTTGCCTACCCCTTCGGGGAAACGGCTCAATGTTACATTGTATTGTATTGTATTTCAATTGTAAAAAAGTGTTTTTGTACACTCTAAGATTGACTTATTATATTAAGGTTTGGCTGTACCAGCTTCAGCAGTACACGGACAAGGAGAGAGCACCATTTCGAAATCCGGCTAAAGGATGTGAAAGGTATATTTGGATGTCATCATAATTGACTAATTTATTGTTTTCCATTCTTCAGAGTTCCAAAAAATACTCACAGATTGAATTTGAGTTTAACGGCCCTCTTTAAACTGTCAAAATTTAACCTTCAATATTCGATAGGTGGCAGCTGAATAATAGAAAGTTGTTAAAATAAATAAGTTCATGCTCAATTTAAGCATTATGTAGCTAGCCCCAAGTCACACCAAAATGGCTACGGACCTGACCAGAAGAAGAAATTGAAATATATATTAACACACGCATACATATGATTTTTAGCCAAACGAGTGTTGTTTGTGTCAAAGTCAAATGTAATAATAGTTCTTTAAAACGAATTGGACGTTTTGTTTAATTTTGCAATCTGGAAGAGTCTACAGGAATGTGTCGGTGTTCTAGGGCCTATGTGGTGCAGCTGATCCCCGGGAGTAATCTTGTGCTCATCGTGGTAGATTCCCTCTGCCCTCAAGATGACCTGGAGCCCCCGTTGCGTCCTGTCCCTGTTCAGGTAGAACGCAACTACAGCCTGGCCTGCGTGAGAGCTTCCATGCAACCTCTGCCGAGGCAGAGACTGAATTCCTGCATCAACTTCCATCCTAATGTGAGATTTCTAAATTATTTAAAAATAACTCTTATATAGATAAATCGTAGTTACTGTGAATCGGTGTATCATCACAATGAGTCTGCAGAAATATTTATTCATATAAGATTTCAAAAATGAGATCGCTAGGAAGACCCTGAGTGATGGGAAAGTATCAGAGAAGGATGCCAATCAAAAATAATGATCATGGTCATAATGAAATCTGAAATTTTGAGATGGTTTGGACATGTCAAACAAATGACAAATGAAAGACTAATAAAACAGATCTATGGTGCAAATTTAATTAGCAGAACAATGAGAAGAGCCTCAACAACTGTTGTGCGTGTATGACGAGATGGTGTAAATGTGAGAAAGGCAAAAAGTGTATGTCGGGATAGAGACAAGTAGTCCTCCATTCTCTCTGCTTACCCCAATTGCGAAATGACATGATGTATTGTATGTATGTATGTATAAGATTTCAATGTTGAGGTCTGATATAAAGTAATGCGATGTTTTCTTCAGCATTGTATTGATTCTAATGTATTGCTAAATGGTGGCACTATTCATATTTCTTTGTTGTTGCAGGAAAGCCAGATAGAGTTGTGTGGAAAGGGAACTCACGTCACTGCGAGTCGGGTACTGCCATTGCTGCTCTGTTCATTGACAATCAATTTTACTCAGTTTCTACAAAACCTTCTGAAATGGTAAATGCGAACACGGTATGTCGTGATGCATGTGTATTACAAGCATTCCATCTATAATATCCACTGAGCTTATCAAAACTCCTTTCGAATAAATATATAAAAATTATACTCTTCAAGGAAATAAACATTATTAATGATTGCATCTAAGCATAAGCAGTAGAGTGGAGGTTGGAAAAAATTATATAAACACAAATATATCAGCATTTGTACCAAACTCAAGGTAGAAAGCTACCATCTACAGTGAAGCCTCGAATATTACAAAACATTCCTAATTAAGGCTACGACATTTTAAATATTGATAATGTTAAGTGGCATTATGTAAGAAAATTTGAGTGCAATATAGTTGGCTATGCAGATAGCACACACCATTCCTGACAATGCAGGGAGGACACTGTTGTCCGTCACACACAAATTAGTGGGTCGCTGGCGCTCAGATAACTTCACATTCCTTCCTTAATATGATATTCTAGCAACATTTTCATTACAGCAATTAGTCTGATTGGATCTGCTGGATTAGATCTCTTCACTTAACACAATCTGTATTGCAATCTTTTTTGTTTATTTTGAATGAGATGTATATGGTATGGTTTATAGCTAATGTCATTGCAGAACCATCCTATCACCGATTGATCCCTGTGATTACCATCTTACGACGAAGAATGGCTGCTAGCCATATTTGCATATTCTATCCTCTCTAGGAATTTGGATAATTGCAGTGGTACGACAATAGAAATATCTTTCACTCCTAAAGTGTCAAAAATAACGCTCTATTTAGAAGACTTGATATGGTAAACGTTTAGTACATCTATTGATGCAATGTAAATGATGGGTGACGGAAAATGAATATTTTTAACGCCATTCCTGAAATAGCCTTGCGAAGCATACAAGTGCAAAGGTCCATAGATCCAAATAAAATTTAACGTAAGATAAATAAATTGAATGATGTATGTAAATACCGTTCGGATAATAATTGATCGATATTAATGATAAAAGAAATTGATGATGAATTATTACAATTTAGAGATACACTCGTATTATTACTGCATCTCACCCAAAATGTAACTACATTTATTGGAATATTAACTAATTAATTAATATAATATGTACCTATTCATTACTACATTTCTACACTTCACGAGGGCAAAGATGATTTTTCCTTACAATGTCCAAGTATCCAATCCCCTTCAAAACCATGTCCAAATATTTATAAAACATCAGTTTCAAGTATAATTAGTATAAGAATTGTGGCCCACGTAGGTCCACAGGGATTTCATGTCAGTGCACAGTTAAATCACATAATAATTTTACATGTATACAAGTGGTATACTAAGACTCAACTCAGATGGCTTGCCAAAATACCGGCGCAGAAAGTAAATTTTAGACACGTGGAAAATCCTATTGACCAATCAGAGCGGTCATTGGCCCCATTCGGCACACGTAATAGCAGTCATTGAACGCTATTTGTTACATGTAATGCCCCTTTTTTGGAGGTGTTACGTAAACCATGGCTGCATTGCATTTTGCACCCTATAGTTATATGCATAAGAATAATTATAGGTTTTAACCGTTGCGTGTGCAGATGTGTCATCTAATACATTGTTTTTTTTTTAATTTGGTTTATCACAAAAATGTAATAATTTATTTCAAACATACACATGAACGTAATCGCACATTTTTGCAGAATAATACTAATACTTTTCATTACATTAATATGCACTGACAGGAATGATAATCCTACGTTGGTGATTCATCATAATCACTAATTAGTTATTCTAACATCCGTCACATACGAAAACTGTTCTCGAATTAATTCCGAAATGTTTTTGTACATGATTAAAAAATAATCATTACGTTTCGGAAAACTCCAATAATCATTATCACCGCTACTGAAGGGCTGGTAGAACCCTACAATATATTTTTATTACAGTCATATTTTATAAAAGCAGAATAAATTCATAATTGTTATTTTGGGTGAGTTCTATGCGCTTAGATAGCCTTTTTAATCAATAAATTCTAACATGAACTTTTTAATAAGTATTTTAACATTCTTTATTCATTTTCCAACATAAAATCGCTTATAGAAATTTCAAAAATATTTAAAAAATATTATTAAATATTTAGTAGAATCGAAAACCATTCAAGATTATTTTCAATTTTTATTCGAGGTACATGTATTTCGAGTATATTTTTCTCCTCTCGATTCCTTTTCGTGTTGGAATTTAGGGTAATTTATAAACTTTTTTGTAATAAAGATTATTCACTTGATATGATTTGAATTTCAATTATAATTATTGTTGTGTTGTGTGTGCATTATCATAAATATAATTTAGTCAATTCCCTGGGTGGGTTAATCCTATGGAATGTATTGAATGACCCATTACTCTTATTTTAGCCACACTTTGTTTATTCCACTGTTTAAGTTTACATGTTTTATGAGATGTTTAAAAAGTGTTTTGTATAGTCTGTGTGCCTTTCTATGTATAATATAATGATTATCATGTTGTATAAAAAATCAATAAATCATTAAACCAAGCTGGGACTTTTATTATGTTACTGGGTTGGTACACTTTCTGTGCTGGTAAAGTGACATTCTACAGATTCAAGCAAGTAATTTAAATTTAAATGAAAATATACAATGATATATTTTGAAAGGATATAAAAGGAAAATTATAATATTTCAAGAATCAAAAATTATAATCTTAAATTACTTCACATTTTACGGCCGAAGGATCTGCAATTAAAGAAGCCCTGTAACACATATCCAAAGCAAAAAACAACAAATGGATGTTTTTCGACTTTATTAACAATACAAAAGTTTGGCTCATTTACATCTAACACCAACTAATGACGAACTATACTGGAACATAAAACAAGAACTGCATCAGTTGCATAAAAATAACACTGAGGCAGTCCTTGTCTGGATATGTCACATATTGGGATCCGAAGTAATAAACCTGCCATTAAGTCATGTACTAAAATTGTTTATAATTCATGCCAGAAAAAGAACTAAATGCGAACAGGACCTTAACGATATAGTTTGGTTTTAAAAATGCTTTTGATACATACTTTTGATACATTGCTTTTGAAGCATTGTTTGCAATAAATGTTTTGTTATAAAAATGTTGAGACCGATGTAAATGGGTGTTCATTTGTTGACTATGAGAAGGTGTTTGACTGGGTGAGACATACTGTTCTATTAAAAATTCTGAAAGAATGCAATATAGATAGCAAGGATCAGAATTACATCAAAAATTTGTACTGGTTCCAAACAACCAAAATTAGGCAGGAAGAGAAAAAATATTGCAATTCAAAAAGGCGTGTCAAGGATGCATATTATCCCCCTTGTTTAATCTCTGCTCTGATAGCCTTCAAAAAGCCCTACTAAACTAGCAGAGTGAAAGTTAACGATGTGATCAACAACATACGGTACGTTGATGATACTTTTATCCTGGCAGACAGTATACCTGACCTCCAAGAGCTGCTAAACAATAGACACAGCTGGAGAAGATGTGGGATTGTCTATAAATGTCAGCAAAACTAATAAATGGATAACATTCGGACGGCAGGATTACAATGGATCATACTTTCAGTTGAAGGTCGTATATATGGAGAAGGTGAACAAGTTTAAATACCTTTGTAGCATAATAACACATACTCTTGATCCAGATACTGAAGTAAAATACAGAATTGAGGCAGCTCGTGCTGCATTTAATAAAATGAGAGTACTCTTCTGCAATGACAACCTGAAACTTCGACAGAGACTCAAGTCTTATGGTCTGTGATGTTGTATGAGTCCAAGGTCTGGACCCTAAAGGTGAATACAATGAAACGTTTAGAAGCATTTGAAACATAACTTACTACAGTTCAACGATGGGTTATATTCGAAGCTGGGATCAATGGTCCCCCTTCCTATGAATATTCCGTCCCTACCCTTTTTGTCGATCCTGTTAGTTGGGTTAGTTTTAACTTTCTTGTATGTGGAGGTAGAAAGCAATACTTTCATCTTATCTGTGTAAACTGACGAGTCCATTACCACAGTGGCATTGCCTTTATCGGCCGGCAAGATTGCCAGATTCCTGTTCGCTCTTAAAGATTTAAGGGCCAACAGTTCTCCTTTAGTAATATTGGATTTGGGAGATTTCGCTTTCCTAATAATTCAGCAAGTCTCTTGGCGATTTTCTTCCGCTTTTACCAGTGGAATCTGCCGCAACGAAGATTCTATTCCACAAATTATGTCATCAACGGGAATTGACCGCGGGGCAACGGAAAAATTTAAGCCTTTGCTAGTACCGATAAAGCATCCTCGCTTAATACCACATTCGAGAGATTCTTTACCACCTTGGTCCGGTCTAATTATTTTTTGAGTGGACTCAAATTGAAATTGATTGGAGTGATCAAAATGTTAAGGCTGATCATTATAAAAGTCATTTAACAATTATTTATATAAATTAGGATAACAATGTAATAACAAAATTAAATTCACTCCAAACTCCATGGTATGGTTTCAAACTCCATGGTATTTTTTCACGCTTTCACTGAAGTTCCTTTGGCTTTATCTTCATTCTTAATGGCCTCTACTTCCTGAAGGACCTCTTGCTTGTGTATGAAGTTCTGCAGACGTGTGATCAAAGTATCAAGAGGGGCACCTCCAAGAAGCAGAATTTCAAGAGAATGGACTGTTCCACCACTCCCTATGATACGGTGGTCCGTTACGCGATCCTGATTGAAGTTGTATGTGCGTATTTTCTCATTACGTAAACCGGAACCCACCTGAAAATTGATCAAAAAAATAAAAATATTTTTGTATAAACTGAAATCAGTGCAACATATGTGAATATAATGTTGCACTATGAATATAATGTTATGGAAATAATTAGAAATTCTTATTCTCTATGTGCTGTAATGAGTCTCTGAAGTCTTCCTATCTTCTACCTGCTGTCCCATCACATACTCGCATTCAGTGGCCTTCTATAAAAGCCCAAAAGTCTGTATATCTTTAAGATATATTCAATATACAATATTATTATTGGACTTACATTATTACTTCGTGAGCCCGGACATTACTTATGAAGTAATAATATAAATCAACAATAATATAATATTGAATATATCTTAGAACAATGGCATGCCACTGCTCGCATTGCATCTGGAAACAAATCAAGTTTCCTTGTCAATATGCATATTAGTTGAACCAAACGAGAGAACAGATCAGGAGTTGTCAAATTCATGGCCCTGCACCTAAAGTGCTGAAGAGAGCAATCAAGAGGCATAAGGATACCCTCATAGATTACGAAATAATCATCAGTGAAAGAATGACTTCTTTATTGGAAGACGGTTAGCTGGAGACAATGTCAACAAACAGATAACCGATCCTCTACTTTTCAAAACCCAAACATCCCATCAAGTTTGATGGGTATAAATTCAAGGTGGTAAAGATGTTGAGGGAAACGTTTTGCACTTTTTTAATCTTCACTACGTATGATTCAGTAGGACTCCACATGATGGATCCAGACTCCAATACTGATCTAACAGACTCCAATACTGATCTAACAGACTTCAATACTGATCTAACCAGAGTTGTATAAAAATCGCAAAGCTTCACCATAGTGATAATGAACAGTTCTTCTAAACACAAATCCCAGAAGTCTGCGCACTTCATTCACTATAACGCGCTCTTCAATATAGAATATGTCGGCCTCATAGTCTAGTAGCTAGGACAAGCGCTGGAGGAACGCTAGAGGTTGGGGTTTCGAGTCTCGCTGGAGTGAAAAAAAATCTTTTTCCATTCAAATTATAAAAATGAAAAAATACATTTACAAAATTAAAAATCACAAAAAATGCAAAATCACTCTGGACTAGAAAAGAGCGGTAGAACTTTGAATCACCCTGGAGCAATACCACCATTCAGTATTGTGTGTATTGCTACGTAAAATGGATATATCCATGTTACATATCCAAGTTCTCTTTTCATTTTTTTATGTATTCCCACACAGAAGGCACCACCAAAGCAGGCCTATAACATCATAAGACGCTATGAGAGATGAGGAAGTCTTAGGGATAGGGTAGAATTAACACGAGACTTGAAGAGGCCCATGTTAAAGGTAGGAAGAAACACAAACGATGGAAAGTCATTCCACAGCAGGGCCGTCTTGCACAAGCAAAATGTAGAGAATCTATTAGTTCTCATGCACTCAATATCAACTGTGAAGTGGCGATGGGCATTTGCGAAACGCATAACTCTGCCAAACACAGCAGCCCGAGGAATCAGTGACGCCAGTACCGGAGAGCATCTTCCATGAAAATATCGGTAAAACAAGCAGATCATCCCGACCTTTCTTCTGTGCTCTAACGTCTAAAGACCAGCAGTGAGAGCTGGATGATTTATTAAACTGCACACCTCTGCACAGAGTGTCGAGGAGATTTTTTAGATTCATGTTCCTTAGGTTTTTTCTTTCCTCTTACTGCTCTACACAGCATTTACATGTACAACTGCACTGAATGTTACAGATTCAGACGGATTGTGGTGTCTCGTGTGTAGTATAAGATAAAAAAATATATATAAAAATTAATTGAATTTTAAATTCATCACCTGAGATTTCCTTAGAGTTCTAGTTTCCTGTTCCTGCTTATCAGACATCTGTTGATATAATAAAGCCCTCAGTTTATTCATGGCTTCTTTTTTATTCTTGTGTTGGTCCCTTCCCGTCTGGCATTCCACTGATATGCCCGTTGGCAAATGAACCACCCTCACGGCACTGTCCGTTGTGTTGACATGCTGACCGCCGGCACCTGTAGCGCGTTTTGTGTCTATTCGGAGATCCCTGTCTAAGATTTCCACTTCAATCTGTAAAATGCAACATCAAGGAATGAAAAAAATATGCTGATTTTTTCAATATTTAATTTATTCAAGTATTACTTTGTTACTATCGCTAGAGTTCTTGACGTATAACTAGTTTCGGTTCCTATCCGGACCATTGTAGAGTACAAACTAACCTTGTGTACTTCTTAGTTGAGTACATGTAGTTTTATGTATATACTTGATTTAAAAATAAAATTGAAATAGTTACATTTGAAAAAAATACAGTTGAAATAATCAATGTAATAGTCACCATTTTCTCTACTATTTTCAAACAAACTAAAAACTTGTTGATTAATTTTTAAAGAATTGACATGATTATCCTTGAAAACAGTTTGTGAGATAGTTTTCGACGGCTTCGTCTGAATTAAGATTCTAATCATTCAAAATGATTAGAAAATCTAAAGGCACAATATCTGGAGAATATGGCTGGATCACGGTCCAATAGACACTTTGATTTATGTGTTCTCCTAAAATTGGCACCTTTTCAATAATGGTACAAAATTACAAGATGCAAACACCCCTTTTCATTTTTCATTTTAAAACATGTTTCTCAGGCATAAATCGATTTACCTTAATGACAGCTTACACTAAAGTGGCACAATCCCATTTTAACAGTATGTAACAAACAAAAAAAAAACTAGAACTCCGTTATGACTATAAAAATCGAGTACAAACTTATACAATCGCCTGATCTCATATTAAGCTTTGTATTTGTTACACATGTATATATTTGTATACAAACTTGCAACAATTATTTGGATATTTGAACATCATAACTATGAAAAGTATAACAATAATTTTACCTCAGTTGGTTGTAGAAGCACCGCAACGCTCACGGTGCTTGTGTGCAATCTTCCAGATTGTTCAGTCTCTGGTACTCTTTGCACACGATGGACTCCCGCTTCTAACTTAAGAATCTCGAAGGCCCCCGGACCTGAGATCACAAAAGCTGCCTTCCTCACTCCGCCTAAATCCGTCATATCCAACTGGGTCTGTTCGCAAGCCCACCGTTTATAATTTGCATAACCCACGTACATGTTTGTAAGCTCCCTCGCAAACAACATGGCTTCCTGACCTCCGACACCAGCCGTAACTTCTAAAATAGCATCTGAATGAGCGTAGCTAATATTCTCCTCAAACAATGACTCTAATAACTTATCATTAAGCTGTTTTAATGTCGCATTGTAGGCATCCTTCTCTTCCTTCACTAATTCGTTCATATCTTTATCTTCTGTATCCTTCAATTCTAGTAAGCTACTTAAATTATCAACCACGCACGATCGTTCCTCGAGGATTTTCACAACGGGAAAAAGCTTTTTTAATTTATTCAACTCGTTTCTTGTTACAGATGGTTTCATTTTTAAGTCCCAATATTCACTTTTAACATATTCTAAATACTTTATCACTGCCGGGTCAGAGAGAGAAAATATATATTTAGATGTGTTTGTACATTGTCTATTAATTATTTTATTTACGTTTTGTAAAAAATTTACAGCCAGACTCTTCCTAAAAGGATTAACTTTGATTAATACACCGAAAGAAAACATGTTTAAATCAACACGAATTAATAACAATAAAACATAACCTCAAGTCAAATTTTTGACATTTCATAGAGACGTACTTTATTGCCAGTGCAATAACACAACATATTATTTTAATGCAAATACTTTTTTATTTCATTTAAATTCAGGTACATACTATACATACTGAACGCTATTATACTTGAATGTTTAATTATCGTAATATACATTTTGAAGAACGTCATTTATACTAATAACCAACCCGCTTTAACCACTCTTAACTAGAAAACTATGCACATGTATTAAATGTATAGACCTACGCGTGAAAATTAGTGTTTGTAAATAATGCAAAAACTTATGACGTTGATAACAAATAATAATACTAAGATAAAAACATTATTCTGAGAAGTGGCACAGGAAACTGGTAAGATCCAAATAGGACAGGTAAATTCATGGTTTGTTAATGAAAACTCATTGTAAATAGACTGGTTTAAGGATGGGCTTAATTCTAGATATATTTGAAGAAATTGTTTTATTCCTTTCCTTTGAAAATATTCACTTTAATATCTTTAATTTATTATATTTATCTTTTTAAAAATAGGAAAATATTTATTAGGTTATCTCTGTTCTCTAAATTCACTAATTTTTGAAAGCGTCCTTCGTAAAAATATCTACTTTAAATGCATATTATGGGATCATTTATCTGTATTCAAATAATTCCATAAATAGTTTTCAATTACTTTGGATAAGAAAAAAATCAGTGCAGTGATGATGGGATCATCGATATAAAGAATAATAGTATAAAAATTAAAAATATCGGAGAGGAATGTTGAGTTGTTTTAATATTCTTTCATTCTAGGGAATGAAAACAAATCTACATCATTAAAACAAATCTACAGTCCAAAAATACTTGGTAGAGCAACAAAAGGAAGGCCTGGAAAACTTGACAGAAATATTTTTCCTATCTGAGTACATGAATTTCGAGGAAATAAGAAATATATGTCGTAACAGAGACATGTGGCACTCCGTTTTCTCTGTTTACTTTTATCAGGAAATTGCGTGATGTAATATTGTATGCATTTAAATGCAATTGGCCATATTGACATAAAACATTGAGTACATGCAGAATACATTTTAATTTATAATTAATGCAATTTTATTGAAACACTTCACCAATGAAATAATGCGAATGCACTACCGAATAAAATCGTTTTGGTTTAACAAAAATAAACATTTAACTCTTTGATGCATCAGATTTGAAAAGGGATGGGGAAATTAATTGACTTAGACGGTCATTTTTTAAACACTCTTTACATATAAAATGCTACTTTAGCGAATCTATGACATAGAACGATGATATGCGAGAGTATAATAGGCGTTGAAAAATCTTAATAATATTCACTCTTGAAAACACTTGGACAGGAAAGAGAATACACAGTATTCGATGCTTTGTTCTATGGAACAAAAGCAAACTTACACAAATTAGCGAATCTGCTTGTTCTTCCGAAAACCGCATTTGGTAGAAATGGCATAGTGAGTCTAGACAAAGTTTCGTTACTCTCCGGTGTTCGCTCACATGTTTGGCAATTGTTTTTCTCGTTTGTCCCACATACACTCTGTCACAATCTTGGCATTCCAGATTGTAGATTCCGCCCGATTCTAGAGTATCCCTGCCTTGAGGCGATCTTAAAAGATCAACCATCACCATCCCAAATTTTTAATCACCATCCCAAAAACTGCTTTTATTCGATAATTCGGTCAGTCACGTTTAGTGCTTAAGTTAATTTGTTTTATTATTCTAGAAATAGGCTCGAGTCGACTTGCGACAACAACGTGATTCGATTGTAAACTGTGGGCACAGCAAACAATTATCAAAATGATAAATCACTAAATACAAATATTGCTACCATAAATTAATATTGTTTTTCAAATGCAATCTATCAGACAGCCGTCAAATACGCAAAAAGCAATCCAATTACAAAGAACTGCTTAACAAAACAAGATAACGTATTTATTTTGCCGATCTAAATGCACGTATGTCAATATTTTAACGCCAATCAAAAGTAAGCAATGAACGGAGGCTTTTATAAAATCTCAGTCAATTTACTGTCAATTCTATTGTATGACACTAAGTAGTCAGTATATGAACATGAAGCTCAGGGACTACAGTCACATAGCTATGCGGATGATCATCAAATATTCTCCTCATGCAAACCAAATGAAACCA